>DVPR01000487.1:0-13728 GCA_018239345.1 Oxynetra stangelandi
CGGTGGGTGGCCGCGCTCGAGGCATCATCTACCTGTTACTCAGGAACTCAGGAGTCTAATTACCACTATTATCCTTTGATAGTCTTTGATAGGAGTCTCATTGCGTTATTTAGGTGCTCAACTCTTTTGGTAATAATGTCCACTTTTAATTAATATGAACATTTAGATGAGATCTCTCATTTTTACCTTGAATATAAGTTATATATTTTATACTCCATGTTCCAAATATTTTTAGGAATCAATTGAAATTGGTTAATACTGATTAACTATACGAATCGGACTTTTTTTATATGTACAAATATTTTCATCTACAAATAAATAAAGAGTATAGCTACATAACGCACTGATACCAGTATCTACATAGTTTCCGTAAACCGATGAGCAAGGCGTGGATAGTATTGGACAGGAGCTCATCGCAGTTCCTTTGTGAGCATGCTCTATTGGCAAATTAATTCTCTGTTAGCTTTTCAACAACGAACCTCTTTGAGCAAGCCAGTAATCGGCGCTTTGAAGTTGTTCTGGATATTCTGAAATTCATTCACTGTTAACAGCGACGACGCTGCTTCAATTACGCGACAGGTGATGCATAAACATAACTTTATTTGGAATTTGAGTGAGACGGCAATAGAATTCCTACAAGTCATTATAAATAACTATGTAACCGCTTGCTGTGATATATTCCTGTTGGGAGAGTCATATCTTTGGTTCTAATTATGAAATGTTTAGTTTCTAAATATATATTATATATGTGATTAAGTTCGACTGCTACACGGTTAAAATTATCGGTAATCTCGAAAACACAACCACTTAATTGCATGTTTAATTATTATCTAAAGTTGGCTGAAGTTATTTTGTATTTGTAAAAAAACAATAGAAGTTTGCTAGGAACAGCAGCAGTTGCTGGGAAATATAATAAATTTCTAGAAAGTCTAGCATAGATAATTAGTTCAGGAATGTCGTCTTACGCTAATGTATGTTTTTCTCTGTACTTATTAATCCGACCAGATGCTCTTACTCCGCTTGTCATATTATTTAATCCAACGTTGCAGTATAATGCTGCAACTGAAATAGGTAGAAATATTTATAGATGCGACCAAGATCACTTGTCGGACACTTCTAGAGTCAATAATAATTGTATGCTCTTCTTTCGTTATTTAATTCCTTCGTTTCGTCGGGAATAATTATCTTTAATTAAGTGCAAACATTAGAAAAGTATAATATTTAACCAAGTGTTCTAATTCCGATGTAGTTTGCAGACTAAGTGATCTACAAAAGTGCTGAATAGATGATTCTAACGGAAACATTTTCACGATTGCTTCAGCGCTACGGAGAGGTTTTTGAGCAGTCGATTCTACTGCTATGCTAAAATTGCACTTGTTAAACCTTGTCAGAAGTGTTATGGAAGCATCTAAGTCATTTTATAGATGGGATGGCTACTAATTCGTATCTCCGCCAATCCACACTGCGGTAGTGTGGTGGTATACTCCTCCATTTACGCCCTGTAAATACATTCATACGTTCCCAGTAGTAAGCAATCGTAATGTTAGATTGAAATTAATACCAAATTATGTAAATATATATTGTAAAAGTCGTATTCCAACTAATATGATGATCAACCTAAAACTCATAAAATGAAACGGTAAGGTTGACGTTTATTGTGATGACAGCTTATAGGAAATGGGAGCCGTCCACCCATCCAAGACATGTATGCTCACGCTTCGGTAGAGTATATTCTCTTCCGTCAAATCGATAATTGAATAAGATAGCTGGGACGGTCGCCTAGCGCCCCGACGGGTCGGAATTGGCATATCCGTTCATCCGCGTCGCTTCTCAAGATGTCGTTTGACATCAGATGTACGGCACTCGTGCCCGAGAACACACTCATCAGCTGACCTGGATTGTTATGGTGCATATAGTGGTTATAGGATGTATTAAAATACTTTATTTTTGTAATATTTTACTATGTTGAGGCGAGTTGACCTGTGAATTGGCATTATACGTACCAACTGTTTCATCCTTGGATTATGACACAATTTTGTTAAAATATTAAATAACTTTTTACATCATTAAATAATAATTGTTAAACAGTTTGATCGCAGTTTAGTTTTAAACAGTAAGGTTGCAACTACAGGTGTGTAGCCTGCCCCACTTAGATTTATGATGTTGAACGCGAAACTAATGACGCGGCTTCTAGGTTTATCTATCGGGTCCTTGCAGCATGTTATTTATTTTGTAAAAATGAAAACACCGGAGTAATTAAGAGGTATATGGTTTAGGTAACGTGATTTAAATTGACCGGATTCTTAGGGGACATCATAGCAATAGCTTACAAACACCGAGTTGCGATATTTTACAGTATTACCAAAAATTTTACTTTTCAACCCACTTTCTTTAAATATTAACGAGGCAGTGAAGGGTCGAATTTAGACGTACGGTATTAAATATGAATATAACATAACTTGCATAATCAACTTGACCAGCGTGGCAGACAATGACCCAATTATTCTTTTCATTCTGAAACGAGACAGTGTTACTATAAATGGGCTGATGATGATGACGAGCGATATCGTAGACATTGAACTTTACGTTTAAATAAAATGAATATTAAATTAATACTATGTAACAATGACAAGAAAATAATAATAATAATGACAGAACAATTTACCCTATATCAAAAGTCAAACTGAATCAAAAGGGTCAGAATCATCTTTGTCGATGTAACAACGGTGCGGGAAAAACTCCCAATAGTGATAAAATATGTACATTCAGATCAAATACATCGGGTTTTGTAATATCAAACAATGAGCAACGATCCTCGCGAAGCAGTTACGGTTCGCTACTCATTTGTTTGTTAAAACTCGTTGATTCAATCAATGACTATGGGCGCGGGCGTCGGTCGCACAACAATCGCACTGGCCAATTCCCCTCATTGTGCGCTGCGTCTGTCCACTCGTCACAATTACGCCTGCACTTCCTATGTTTGACCCGACTCACAGCGCATCTGTTCCTGATGTTTATTGTTATTTTTGTCTTTCTTTATGAGGATGCGTATATCAAAATAGATTATTGTAATAGACCGGTCGCAATTAAATCATTGAAACGTTTCCACGCTGCAATGGGCATACAGTTGTTTGTTGACCAAGCGTATTTCAGTTATACTGTGTGCAGTAATTAGGTTAGTGGTATTTTTTATTGTATTCGTTAAGATTTACGGGCTGCTCCTAAGCATTTCGTCTCGTCTTTTCAATTTTGTACATTCTAAGCAATTTAATTGAAATAAGGTAAAAGTAAGAAAGGTTTTTATTTATAGCTAGTTTTAAATTGGTGTCTTTTAACATAAATGTTAATCTTTGCAAGCAGGGTTCTCAATGATGTCTACTAGTGTTGCATGTACGTACATTGTTATACACGGCAGGGGCAACTAATTTTATTTAGCACCCCTACGATCTGTCTTAATAAAAGTGCAATTCCCTGCGGCTATGGCAAAACGGGGAGGAACTTTTCTTCTTCAATTTATTATTTATCGTGTTATGTGGGTTTCAGTAGTAGTTTTTCGGCCGCAAAAATATTTACAACCATTCGCACAGAAAAGTATTTAATATGAGAAAGACGAGTAAAGTCTTTAATGAAATTTCTTTCGCTTTTAAATTCTGTTTCTAAAAAATGTGCCCGTATATTTGTTACAGCAATATTAAAATTATAGCGTAAATAGATAATATAATATCTATATTCATATTATGAAGACTCATTTATTTTTATATAAACGTTAAACGATGTCTCAAGATATCATTGACGCGTTATTAAAAATCTCTTTAATTTATATTGACATAGTTACATCGCGTTGCGTTTTAATGATTTATATAATAAATAGTAATCCCTAATTAAATAAAAATAATATTTTAATCGGAATATTTTATGTACATCTATTAAGTCCTTTCACATACTTTTAGATACGAAACCATTTATTTCCAAAATTCAGTAGCGATTTCTAAACTTTACATTGTTTATCGAATATTTTGATCGCATGTCTGAAATGTTTGGCTAATAATTTAGGGGCAAGCGCCGAGTGTTTGTATGGAATATTCCTATTAACAATTTCAAATACTTAATGCTCAACTGTAAATTACTGTTGGGAGCTGAAGTGTGTAGGCCGACATTGTCCAGTTTATTGTTGGTTCCCATAATAAGTCGTACCCTGTTTACTTTAATAAGTGTGCCTACATTTGTGTATTGTTACTAAGCACACTGAAATTGTGTAATGTAGCTGACTGCTACACTGTGGATATTTGAACTGGGAAGGAGAGAAGAATATAAATTTAAGTTTATTTAATTTTACTTCGGTGTCGTTTGTTTGTGCCCTTGAATTTTAACTAACAAATCAGTTTAATAAAATAAATCCGAGTACTCAATGTAGGTATCTTAAATCTTAGTACTATTCCGTAGCTTTGTAACTCAGAGATTAAAAAAACCAAAACCAAGTTGGTAATCGTACGTAATGAACACGTGAGTAAAGCCGGTCGTGAGTCATGAGTCAAGCGCTAAGATCTCTCATCTCGTGCAATTACATCTGACAACTGTGTATATACACATGAGTCGTGGCCGAACGCGATTTTCTAGGGATTTGTCTGTCTCGCTGTCGCCCAATAGAAAGCAGATGTATTTTAGTTCACCAACTTACCAGTAAGCACTTCCATTACTTACTAATTATGTACATCTATAACGACTTTTCTTAATGTCAGACGACAATTGATATTGTTTCAGTACTTTTAGTACGTGCTGCATCTTAATCCTATCATGGCAGGGTCTTAAATTTGACTTTTGTATCATTTGTCAAAACAGATTGATATAATTGATAATTATCAGTCACGTACTAGTGGGCTTTAAAACGAATGCTTTATGCTTTATATAAAGCTTTCACTCTGATTGTGATATAATTGCGGTTATTTGCTTTACGCGAATTGCGCAGTCAAGTTGCTGTGTTCTTATTTGAAACCGTTTATAAAAACCAAGATGAAATTCTTGCTGTACAACAATTATAAGATAGCAGACATTCTGTTATGATTTTGTTTCCTATTATTATGTTCTGTTTCATTCATAAACTTATTCTTTTGAATGTATTACGCAATGCCCGTGTAATGTATTCGTGTTTGGTAGAAAATCATTGTTTTTTTATGTTACAGATATCTCTACTTCTAATGTTCTTGGCAAACTGCCTTCGTGTTTAAACAGTAATGTGGCAAGGTTTTACAAGGCAATTTACTTATTTACGTATCCTATTGTAGCCATACCGCTCTTATGTATGTATATTCTTATACTTGAATATTTTATTGGAATTATGAACCAGCGGACCATGCTGAATCATCTTGTATTTTTGGATAAAATTTTTCTTCTAAATAAACTGTATACGTTCCTTGGGCATAAAATATTTCATTCATAAATAACATCGTGTAATAGTGGGTCGTCGCAGGGCTATTAACTGTAGCATGTGCGGAGCGGGAAATTAGTATTTTCTGCCTTGCCATAGTTTGCATGAAGGAGTTTAGTCGAGTGAGTCGTGTTGCTTTCAAAGTCCTTGCCATTCTGTTTTGACTGCACTCCATACAGCATTGTTCGGTTTTGAAATACCAGTTCGCGGAGAACCCTTCACTTACCCCTTTGACGTTTGCGTACTGGGTCTCCCTGCGTCTTATAATTAACACTGTGTAAGAAGGTTACGCGAATTCAAAAGTGTGTACGCGGAAGTCGCTGCCTTTGTCGCATTTGCATTTCAATTCCTCGCGACATTTGGCCGGGTAACCCTTCACGGGTCACTTATTATTATCGATCCTTATTGTTGTTTTGAATTTCATTACGTTATTAATTAACGAAGTCAACGAATTTCTCAACCATTCGCAACGTTTACCTAAAACGCGTCAGCGAACGATTACGTGCGTTGTGGCTTGCGGGGCTCTTAAGTAGCTAACAGTTCTCACAAAGTTCTCATAGTATCTTGTCTTTGGTACTTGAAGTACGAGTATTCATTTGGATGAATGCGTTTCATTAAGTACGTTACAAGTAGGACATACACAGTGAGGTGTGGAACACGTCGACGTAAGGTCACAGAGGGCACATGCTCACGTCTACTTGAGAATTCTTACGATCGGAGCATCGTATGAGTGTCTAATTATAGCGAGTACGTCTGACGTATGTTTTGTACGTATGCTCTACGTCGGACTACGTAGCACTGGTGTTCCTTGAACCCAACGTTTTGTAAGCCGCACCTCCAAATTATACGTATATTCGTACGTAAGAAACGTATCTATCTACGTATATACATACATACGTATGCATCCGACAAATCGTTCGATCTCACGTTAAATATTTACGTTAATCGCAACCGAGTTAGATGCGTACGTGTTGTATGTAATATATAACGCAGAACATGTTTGATGTGTACATGATTTATTAAAAGACTGAAATTAAGGGGAGCTGTCGGACGTTTTATTAAGATACAGTGCGCTGCTGGGCGTAAGGTGCATTGGTGTTCAGTTATATCACCCAAGGGAAATATGGGGTGACCATAACTTCATTATTACTTAGTCATTTATGTATGTACCCAATTATTCCACATATTCCACAGACACGGGAAACTTCAGGTAGATGTTGTGCTACATTGGAGAATCTATTTGTAAATAGTTAATAAATTAATTTATGTTTCCTTGAGACAATACCGCTATCTGGTAAGATCGTTTGTGTTATGTTTTACTATATTCATACAATAATTACAATTTAAGTGAAACATTTGATGCATTAATCATTTCGGGAAACCATAATAACCCAGTTACTCTATTATAATGTTCGTGTACACGTTAGTTTATTTTTGTTCTGAGTAATCGAAGTGGCGATTAATATCCGGACGTCCTGCACTCAATGTTTGGTATTTCATGAATGTTTATTTAACACAGGAGAGTCACATAGTCGAATTAGGCATTTGCTTGATATTTTCATAGGCATATTTGAAACATTATGACCAAGACAACCGTCTGTAACTATAAATAAACACACACATATACAAGCACATAAACACAAACATATACAAACACATACAAACAAGCATATACAAACGAATATATGGGTAAAAATCAACTGTTTTTCTATGTAATTGTCCTGTATATACCTACATTAATCATTGATGATACACTTACAACATTGACTATCGAAACTTTATTCACAATGAACAAGTGCAATATTTTTCCTAAACATAAAACGGTGTCGACCCCGAGTCAATAGAATTATAACTGTTTTGTTTAGCCGTTTGTGGGACTCGGTTGATTTCATGTGCCATTATTTCTAATTCGCGGGTTGGTAGGTATATTTTAATACGTGTATTAACGGTTGCTGATGTTCATGTCGTGCGTTGACTATTCGGCCGATTTGGCCGGCGATTATTTTATTCCACATACGACCGTCGCGCAGCCAGTTCGCGGTTGTCACGCCAGATGGATATTTGTGCGGTCCAGATATTAAAAGCTATTTTTGTACGGTCGACTTGGATGACACAATTAAATTATTCTACATTCTGGGTTGTACTACACATTTTTTATATTTAACTGTTGACGTAACCAATTAAATTGTTGTCTTTTCATATTACTGACTGTAAAAGTTACCCAACGTAATATACGTATTTTTATCTACGTGTGATTTAGGAACGCTTATTTAATTTCAGTATCGTTTTGTTATGTTAAGTGAAATCATGAAATGGAATCATTTCAAGTGAACCAAAAATTTTGAAGCAAGAAATAACTTGGTTATATTTTCAATTAATAATTATAATTGATATCAATACATTAACTGCTCGCTGACGAGAAAAGTTTGTTCAAAGGCCGATTCTTTGAAAAAAAAATCTTAAGGTAATCTAACATCGCAACGGGTTGTCTAATAAGTTGTTATTTATGAACGCGGTCCAAATACTTATTCTGACCATGAAATGCATGGGTTCGCAAATAAAAAAATACCACTAGTGCACACTACTGCAAGAGACGACTGCGCTTGAATTGCTTAACTTTACGTATCCTTGCTGTATACGAGCACAACCACATAAAGAATACTAGTGTTAAGTTTATGCCTTAATTCCTCTATCAGACATAATTGAATTAATATTTTGACTCTTTACTAAGCTTGATAAACGAAAGAGACGGTATCGAATGTTTTATTACCAAGTTGCATCAATTAGAACAGTTTATCAATTGAAACAAATATTTTATCACAGTCACTTGAACCACTTGACCTATCACGTCAAAATTTCTCTCATGATGATCATAGCGCTACGGTGAATTTTGTTGATTTTCAACGCTTTCCCAGTAGTTACTACCTACGGGTACGTTAAAGAGACCGTAAAAATATTTCCTGTTTTAATTTACCACAATTACGTAGTGTTGCCGCACGCGATTCACAATTTTAAAGAAAGTTGCGATTCGCTATTTTGTTCGTATATTATTTTTTATTGAATAATGTATGTTAGTTGAAGAAGCTTGGCAACATCTTAGCAATCGCCTTGTAGTTACAGTGCAATTAAAGAGGCTACTACTAGCGAGTAGTTAATCGAATACTCGGTAAAAATGCAATCGTGACCAGCGTTCAGTTCGCTAGCCACAATCCTGCACTCAGTTAAATTGCACTTAATTTCTCTGTACTTTCCGACGCTTCTGAGCGTGACCCGATGCATCATTTTCATGCCCTTCCAAACTAGGCTTAGAGCTCTTAATTGAACACGCAAAATACAAATGCCTAGAATAAAAACTAGATGTAACCTGTTTTATTTGACATCTTTCATTCTATCTCACATTGTTATATCCGGTACAATGAAATATATCGTTAGCGGTAAGTACTGTCGGTTACATAATTAATTCAAATCTACGTTTCGCAGCGTCATCGTACAGAACTGTTGTGTGTGTGTGTTCGTCAGTTGAGCTAATAGCAGTGGAAGCGGGTTCATTTACAATTTGTATCTACTCATACAAGGGACGAAGGAGTGATGTGAAATAAAAATACGAGCTTGCGCATAGAATCGTGTTTAATCGCCGACCGAGGAGATGCATTGCCGGTTGGTTTTGTTTAGAGAGCGGTAGAGAGAGACGCACGTGTTGATATCTCTGACTATGCAGCTTTTTGATATCATAATTAAGACCCGAACGGCCGCGGCGTTCAACGTGAATATTATCCCACGACGATAAATGAAGGTGATATTTAACAGCTCCGTTAAATGAGCACTCGTTTATCACTTTGGTGTATCCAATTTGATAATTTTATAGTTCCGAACATATTGAATTATCTTTTAGTTTAATGTGGCGAAGGATTTAAATGCATACAATGCACTTCAAATGGTCGTCAAAGAACAAAACATAATATATACATTGTTGTGTTATAGATACTATTCCTTAGTGGAAAATTCGTAGCGAACTATTATAAAGTTTAGAGTAGGTAACTATCTATGCACACGGAAAGTAGAGCATTAAAACGTTTGAGTTTGCTAAACTAACTTTGCACTTCGTAACAGACGCACGTGCAGCCTGCAGTTATGCTTTATGGTATCGGTATATCGCGTTGGTTATATTATGAAACGGCTCCTATTTTAGCATCCTCAAAACGGAGGTCGAATTTGATATGCTTGTGGGTAATACGGAAAGTATCGAAATTTGATTGGAACGGTTTCAATGAAATATTTTAAACGAATCAAAAGAACAATAAACTTAATACTATATTAATAATTATTACACGTAAATATAAACTTTTTGGTCGCTTATTATAGATGTAATAGGGTATTTCAAATCGCTGCGATTATCGAAATATATTTAAAAACAAAACACCATTACTTTGTTCGATCTGAAAATTAAATCCTTTTGGACAAATAACAATCTATATTATCCGAAGTTGCATTTTGGGTATTATATTAACCATAAGTTTTAGTTTTTTTTACCTTATTAATATTTTAACACAACATAAAAAAAAAAATGTAGACCTTTAATTTTTTTAATCTCATAAAATTAATGCACATAATAATAAAAATTAAAGATCTAATAATAACCTTGGACTTCTATGTAACACTCGTCAAATTATGGACAATAACTCCCGCGAAATTATGCTTAGTGAAATCAGCAGCAGTAGCAGTGAATCGCAAAGTTAGATAAAAATATTTCTGTTTTAAAAATAGCTTCGCATAGGGCCAACGGATGCACGTGTGCGTCGATCTCAGCCTGGCGGCTTCTTATTGCACTCCCGAGCGCCGACAATTACGCACAAAATCCAGACCGCCCGCACGACGAAAGCAGATGACGTTGTATTAAAGACAACGGAAGACAATATGTAGAGGATAGACTGATAGAGGATAGAACTGATTTTCCGAAACTATACTCCATATCCAAATATACTCCACAATGCGAAGTTATAACGAAATGTAGTAGTAGTTACGTTTTGAAAATGTGTAAATATTTTCTAGACTTTAGGTAATGTATATTTTACTTACTTACTAGAACCTACTTTTTGGTCAATTTTTATAGTTACACGTATATTTAGCCGAGTCGGTTTGCATGGAGCTCGGGATGAGTAATATCATCCCAGTAAAGTAGAAAGGAAGTAACAAGCGTTTTGTGCAATATAGACTTTGTTGCGTTTTATTAAAGGCCAAACTCCTCCGCAGCGTTTCTCACTTGATGTCTCAATCCATCACAAAAATATCGATGTTTATTGCTTCTGGATGCTAATATAAACAAACCTAAATGTAAAAGGTATTGGCCAAAAGAAAAAAAACTACATACATATATATATATATATTTTTCAATAAGTATAAATTGTAATCAGCAAATTATTGAAGAAGTTAGATATATCATTTTATATAATATCTTCATGACACATTACACTATGATATCACAAACAAGAGTTTCATTAAACAAACAGGATTTTAATCTTGTTTAATTATTTTAATCATTTTATTATACATATTTCTTTGATCTAAATTACAACATAATTAATCTTCTAACTATAAATTCAAATTAGAATTTGCCATTGGCTTTTTTTCATGATTTAAGAGTCACATCGCCATAAACATTTCACGTACCTGATAACAGATATTTCGAATACAAAATTGTATTATGTTCCGGTCGCGAAGATGGGAGTGTTGGAAACTTTGACAGTATCCTCTCCTCCTCTGCAGACCACTATAATTGTAAAAATTACCAGCAGTAAAAGCTATACATAGCTCATAGTCGTATTTGTTCTGATAGTAAGCGAGCTCAGAGCGAACATGTAAAAACATAGGCCCAGTTTAGTATTCCACGGACTCGAGGAACTGCATTACGTCTCCGGACCTTGTAGGCAGGAGGCTGCCAATTTTGCAACGATATAGATTATGTATGGTATTAAAATTTTATTCCGATATCAGTTTACATTTTCTTTGCTGTGGATAGTTTGTACAACTGTGGCTTATATTTTAAACTACAACGGGAATAAATGGATCTAACGTCACTGTTCCATTCCATTCAAGACAACATACGTTTTTTTGTGTGGTAAAACCTTTTTTTATTATTGTTTTTATTACAAAATTCTATTTAATAGGTTTCCTGGTGATGCTTTGCAACGATATCATTTTCTTTTCATTTCTCCATTATTCTTTACTCTCTAAGAACTCATCAAAATACTGCCAAATACCTTTTGTTTTGACGCAATCTTGATAAACGAATTAAATAGGATCTCACCAATGGAATTGAAACGCTGCGATCGGTATCTGCTTTTTCATTAAACATAGAATCGCGGCAAGTAACGGATATCTGTTGTTCTTTTATAGGCTCTCCCTTTTAGAGCTTTGTCGAAATATTTATGCCCCATATTGAACGTGAAATTCCAAACAATGAAAGCGGTCGGCGCATATGCGCGCAGGCCGCCACACGTGCGCGCTCCACAGATTATAATATGATAGATTGAATAAACAGAACGGTCACGGTTCCCGTTCTTTTTTTCTCTATTGCCACTTTTCAACAATAGTTTTTGGTGGGCAACCTTTGTACGTACTATTAAAACGTCACAGCAAAGCTTTTTCTATTCGGCCATAATAGTATTGTTGTTTGTTATTGTGAATATGAATTGAATTTGTATGTTATGGCGCTATCTGTATATTGAACATTATAAGCACAAAGTAAATTAACAAAAACTTTTAGATATCCATTTTACGACCTTTAAGGAAGAGCTTGTTGGAATTAAAACATTATTTGTATTTTATTACGGAAGATTTTAAATTATAATTACTATTCAGACTTATACAATGATCAACATGTTGGTACTATAATAGCTTACATTTGTTTTCCTGTCAATAAATACTCTTAAATAACTTGTGTATAAGGGTTATAGTACACGTTAGCTATTTATTTATTAATCTATTAAAAATTCAACGAGTCACGAGAAAACTCGTTTATTTTTGGGCGTGGATACACGACTGGGAATGAAGTGGGAATAAATTGAATTGTTTGACGGCATGCATGTTGGATACATCGTAATATTATAAAAATGGAAATCAATGGAATACTTAGTCAATATTGGTTTTCGTAAATGGAACATAATTAATTTCAATGTGTAGTTTTTTTAATTAAACCAAAATTGAAATACCTTAAACCAAGTTATAAAATACTAGACAGAAGACTAATGTAATGTCTTTAAGAAGTTACGAATGTTGACATTCTAGCCATTTGTTAGATCTCGAACTGTCTGGCTGAAAAAGGAGTCAACAACCGAAGCTCTATAAGTAATAGGTGATGGAACTTTACAATACTTATGTACGTAGTTTGTTTTGAAAGCTTGCTGTATTTTAAAACAGCATCGAATCCTTTTTGTGCTTAAGTACAATTATTATATTTTTATTCTACAACTCTTTTACGAATATGGAATAATTTTAAACCAAGTCATCGTGAAATGAATATTTAAATCAGCAATTCTGTTTTAGAAATTTTTCCTTCTTCCTAAAACAATCCCATTCGAATCGAGAATTAATATCGCGAAGTTCGGTCTTGAAATCTAACACAACAGCGATGCCTAGTGCGCTTTGACCCGTCAAAGAGGTGGCGTTACAGCGAGGGTGACGTTGCGCGGGGTCAGGCATCGATCGAGACGGCCCGGCGACACGTCAACTCACCAGACGCTGCAAACAGTCGACTTGATACACCGCAGAGACTTGATATACATTCAAAGGCGTTTGTTTAATCTGCTGGAAGTAGTCTTCGATACAAGAGAGCGATATATGAGAGTATAATTGAAAAAAAAGACCGAAATACTACTCACTTTACCTTGGAATATAGTAACATAACTTGTTTGGTGTAACTTTCAGATAAAACTTTCTTTTTCCCTATGGTCTTAAATTATTCGAAGTTTTCTTTGAGGATATAAAAAAACATTTATTTCACAGAACATATTATCATCGGCATCAACCCGTTGAACGGTCCCTTGCTGGACACGGGTCTGCTCTCGGAATGAGAAGGATTAGGCCGTAGTCCACCACGCTGGCCAAATGCGGGTTGGTAGACTTCACACACCTTAGAATTTTTTTTCTAAGATGTTGCAGGTTTATGATATTTAATGATAAATCATCAGGTCATCAATGTATGTGAGTACTTGTAGTTAAGTTTGTCGCCAACAGTTGTCATATCTGTCGCCACAAATGGAAAACTTGAATCATCATGACCTGGGTGTCATGTCCATGATATTTAA
>DVPR01000488.1:0-13724 GCA_018239345.1 Oxynetra stangelandi
TTGTAAGGACAGAGATGTTTGGCACTCAGTGCTCTCTGCCTACCCCGCTAGGGACCTGGCGTGACGGTTATTTATTTTAATGTATTTATTATTATTATCTGCGGTAACCAAAAATGCTATCAGTACAATATCATGGCAATTGAATTTAAACATTTTTTTTATTATAATGTACAAATATTTCAGTAATGTGCAATAAAAAAACTGCAGGCGTTTCTGTACATGACCTTTTGCGCCAGCTCAACCATTGTGTAAAGCCACTTAGCACTAATTGTTTATTGAATCTATTCCAAGAGCTCGCATAGATAATTACTTGTAGATACATATACATAATTATGTACATACATATTTGCTATTCACTTCACTTAAGGAGATATGATGATTGTCATTACTTTATTCGATTTAACAAAACCCGGTTAACGGAATTGTTGGTTTAGTTTTTATGACTGATCCAGTGCTAATAAAGTAACACTAAATATTCGTAATAAATATTTTTAATTTGTAAAATATGATATCTTTTGTTCTGGTTCTGGCTGCAATAATTTTAATATTTGTATGCCAGCCCGAAAAGGTTTCAATATGGCATACTAATATCTTTTGTAAATCTTTTATTATCTATTTGTGCCAATAAACGATTTTGATTTTAACTTTCTCAGTTCATCAGAAATAAGATCATCCCAGATTCGTAATCAGCCTTTCTTTGTCCACAACTGGATAGAGGTCACGTTGTCTCCGTCTTGCCGCATCCAGCACTTGCCTGCAGCCTTTCGCAGGTCAACACTCCACCGAGGCGGAAGGGCATTCTAAGCTACACATGCTGAGCCACGGTCTCCTCACTAGAGCTCGAGTACTCCAACCACTGTCCATTCTTCAGCAGATATGGCGAACCCAATGCTAAGTTTTAAAAAGGTCAGCTTGTTGATTCTTTGAGCTCCGTTGAAGGCTTTGGTTCTCTGTCGGATCTCGTTTCGAGTCTTATTCCTTAGAGAAATTCCAAACATACAAGTAGCTCGTTCCATAGCTCGCTGAGTGGCTTTGAATTGATGTATTAGGCGTATTGTGAGTGACCGTGTTCTAGCTGCGTATGCTATGACGAGTAGGACACGCTATTTGGAAACGGAACATTTAATCCAGTTATATTGATAGGCGCAATTTTCTATGATGTTGTGATAAAACCAAAATTTAATAAATTATAAGTGTTAGAGAAGTATAAAATTAATTCCGTTACTAAATAACAACATATTATTGAAGGTGATACAGCGAATAATTAGTGATTAAACCAAATTATGCATCATAGATTCACTATAGTAATGGTGCAGTTATTACGTACATAACATCAACGCGATATGGCATACAAATGCACTAACCGTTACGAAATAGCACGATGCGAAAATATTAAATTCTATGAACTCAGAAAACATCTTTACCACACGTATTACGTTATAGTGAATTGCTAACTTGAAGAGCCGTTATTCAACTAACAAAAGGAATATAAAGCGATCTGAGTACTGAGATAAATAAAAAAATGCCAATCAAATATACATGTTTTGCTTATGCTTCCGATGTCATTTACAAATATCCAATTATTAATTTCTTAATCTATCATTATCTGTTTACCATTGCGGTAGAACCAATAATAATTAACACCGTAGAACAAGCGGTCAACTATGCCTGCCAGATATGTATATAATTTTCATTTAGATCAAAATGCAATCCCTGATTTTTTTTGTAATAAAAAAAACCAGAATCGAAAGCAATGAGAATGATACCGCCTGACACTAATAGAATAGGTTGATTTGAATGGAGAACTTGGATTTTGAACGTATTGACTGCCATAAAAATATATAAACACAAATGTACCAACAACGAGAATTAAAAGAGACAATTGACTCAGTAATTTAAACATTTCTCCAGTGGCATATTGAACTTGAAACCTCTGCAGGGCAATACAGTATAGTGATTCTCTGTCTAACGGTTGATAGTAATCAGCAATTTTGCGTATTAAGTGAAAATAAAAATCTTTCCCCTTTTGTTTTCGTTTTGATGCGGTAACATATCATAGATTTCCCGTTATCACGCAACGTACATAAAAAATATATAATAAATAACAAAGGATACAACATACAAAGGAAAAACGAACGTAAATTGATAGTCACATTGGTTTTATATTACATTGTTATTTCAACTGATCTTCGTACAAAAAGAAAAGATCACATACAGATGAATAAAGAAAAATTCCGAGTTAAATTTTATTTTGACGGCCTTGTTATATTTTTACATAAGAAGACATTTGTTATTTATCGTAGTTATCTACGAAACACAAACAATATGTTCCTTGCCGATTTTAATATAACAGTAATTTTATGTAGTAATTTTATGTAGTAGTTGCTATGTGATATATACTCGATATATATCACAAAAGATAGTTTCTGAAATTTACAACCTTTTATCATTTCGCTGAGCACGCAAAATAGCTAAATAATCAAATTCTATGATTTTCTTGTGGCAATAAACTATTATCTGGAACCAGATACTTTAGCATCGACAAAAGTTCACATTGCCACGGTTAGTTTTGAATGAACCAAATTCGATGTCAATCCTTGCTTATAAACATATTGTTAGTTGACGTATTTAATGCAATTCTATGTTAATCACAAAAATTGTTACAAAACTTTGTACCAACACAGCTAGGTAGTTCAGTTTTACGTCAACAAGTTTTTAAGTACCTACGTGGAGTATTATTTGAGAATATTTTATAGTTGTTACTCACGAAACAAGTTTTTACTATTCAAAGTCAATTTGTATTATGTCATTGTAATACAATGACTAATCCGCTTAAGAGAATGTAAATAACATCACCGTTTCAAGCGAAACTAAAACACGTTCATAATAATGCCGTTAAAGTCTATGCAAATTTTATGTCATACTCAAGCGAATTTCATATTGTAAAATAAGTTTTTATTATGCAACAATGTTAACATTTTTGTATAACTAAAAATGTCATTTATTTATTTACAATATTATCTATAATAATCGTTCCAGTCCGTTATTAAACAATAATAAGTTCAATCTGTTGATATTAAGACAAGAATACAAATTTATTACATAACACTGCGTTCTATTCTGGGACGAGAGGGCTTGAATACAACTCACATACTTCTAGAACACTCAGCGATTTTTAATTGTGAGGGACGCTGCACACATACCGCGGGGCAAGAGCGCAGGTCGAAGACAGCCTGCGTCATATAAACGGTAGCAATTCGCAAAGTGCCCAAAGTATTATTGTCACATTAGCGACTTTTACAAGTGTTAAACTTTAAGTGTGTATCATTAATTTTTAAATAATAAGGCATTGCATATATATGCCTAATACATAAATCTATTATTAGATAATTTTACTAAAAGTATAATGAAGAAGTAACATTTTTAATCATAGATATTTATCATTAAGGACAAATCGATACTCGATATACCAACCCATCATTTTTAGATTAATCTGATTGTTTTTTAATGACATCCCGAGATGATAAGAGACAGATGGGTACATCAGTTTGGTAAGTAATAAATTGGTCTACTTGACAGCCCTAAACGGCAAGTGTGGGCGCTTGATGACCTAACGCGTTCCCAATAAGACACTGCTGAACTCTTATTTACAGACCGACTCGGGCCAACAGATCCACGTTCATATTCGTACCCGTATGATAATAGCTAAGTCAATCGCTTACATTTGACTAGACTTTTAAATAAAATTACAGTTTACACAATTACACTTCGTTAACATGAAAATTAATATGCTTACAAGTAAACAAGCTCCCGTTTTCATATTCACTTACAAGAAATAATTTTAATGATTAACGCGATGATGACAAATCCATTTGGCATACATGAATTTGTATTATTGTGGTTGTGGATCACAATACATGCGCTGTTAAAGTGAGCGTCATTGTCACTAGACGTTGTGGGACGAGGAGTGCGATGTGGTGCCCATGGAACTCAGACCGTGGCAGTGGTACGCTTTGCACGTGGTGCGGCGCGCTCAGTGAGCGCTAGGTCTCCGGCGCGCTGGACATCGCGCCTGGTCGCGCAACCGCTAACGGCTTAGTCACGGTGAACGCTGCGACTGAGCATCTCGCCGCCTCTCGTAACTGTGTCATTCCATTATACCATTCCGAATTGTGTTATACATGTGATATGGGTTTTCTGGACGACGTGTCGTTCTCTGTGTGGAAGAAGTGCCCCAATCTCAAAATTAAACGGAAGTGTAAGTTTCGCCGCGCTTACGATTTTTGCACTGCGTCCCGAAGGTAAATGTATATTATTTTGTTGTTACTTGTACATAAATATTATAAACCGTAAGGATCATGTCGATTAGTAAACGCCGCTGTAAATAATGGACGTTTTAAAAAATACAACGTACCTTAACCTTATTGTAGTCTTAACTATACATCAGAACAGTTCTTGTTATTGACTCATAAGTGAGTGAGTGAGTAAAATAAATCATGTTAATCTATGATTTAAAAACAATTAATGGTTCATTTGAACTGTCACAAAACAATATTTATTTTCCTACCTCCATACTGTAGGAGGCAGGAAAATAAATGTACCTAACATGTATAGATATAAGTTATAATAAAACATGATATTTTAATTTATTGATTTTAATTAACAGATCCTACGTTAACAGATATGTGTTTTAGTACGCAGTTAGTGTTGTATCGGTTTTATGTAAATATTACCGCAGCAATAATAATTCGAACGCCGACATGTTTTGGTAAAATGACACAACATTTACAGAAATGTACGTGACAACACTTACAAATTGTTACTTGAGGAACAAAATAAGTAAGTGACTTAGAAAATCTTTGTTATCAAGATAATATGTATCGCACGCGATTCACTTCCAGATACGATTACATTGCCTTCAAATGAATATAACTTTTATTAAAGTAGGTACGAAAAAGAACTGAGAAAACGCCTCTTTAAAGAGTGTCTGACATGTTGTGTGCAAAACTGCAAGGAATTCGACAGATACTTTTCTTTAATTCCTGTCAAAGAGCATCATAATGTCTCACCTAAAAAAAAACTTTTAATTAAACACCGAATTACTATTGACACGTCTGTTCTAATACCCAAATAAAGTCAATATATAGACCTGCTGTTGTAGTTTCCAGTTTGCTGGAGTGTTTATTAAAGTTAATATTGATCCACTTTCCATTAAGATACGATACGGTTTAAGAAAAAGTGCGATATTAAACTTTTACAACAAGCAGGAACAACAAGGACATTACCATAATGGCGGCTTGTAAAGACCACGTTTACCTTCAATTTGCGCCGTCGTGGAACAGATCGCCACTACGGCTGTGACTAATCGCTTATCAGATACAATTCTGAACGCTTACGATTATGTTCAGCTATAGACATAAACGTATAGATACTCTTTAATATTAAAATTGTAAAAGTTTTGATATAGTTTTACGTACGAGTTAATGTTTCGCAATAAAATATTATATGTTCCAAGCGTAAAAAAGATATATTGAGATTAAATGTAAAAAGGTCAAGGTAAAAATATTTCACTTAATCATATACTTATATTTGTATACGCGTTTGTCTTGGTCACACATGACATTCAAGACGTTGAAAGTTATAATAACTGAAAACTTAAAGAACAATTACTAATATTTTAAAATTATCTCATTTAAAAACAATCAATGACTATGTTGCTTCAATTCAACTGTAAAAATCAAAAGAGTAGTGTATTTTATATATATTACAATTGATAATTTGGAAGTGAAAGAAAATATGAGAAAATGTAGTATTCTAAAGGAACTTTAATGATTTTATATATAAGCGATCTCATTGTAAATTTTATTAAACATGTGCGAAAAAAATATTATTTTTTCAACGTTAGTCGATAAGTGTCAAAACAGTTTAAAACAAATAATAGTTAAACAACCTATCGTTCAGGGTTATTATAATTGGCATGTAAGGTCTATCTGCTGCACGAATACTAAAAAAATACTGTTTTGGGCACAATCAACCACACTGATCCAGTTGATAATATACTTGTAACTTAGGGTTCACATCATGTCCATGAAAACGTTCTAAGCCGCCTTGCAATATAAGTGTGAACTGATAGTAATCGAAACGAAACCTCATTTGTCCCAAAAACACCAATCCGTCAATTCATAGAGCATTAAAACATCTAAGACGAACATTAGCTTTTCCTCCAATTCACATAGCGAATCTTTTATGTAGATAGGACAAATTTATATTAAAAGATATCTCACCAACTGCTAATAATATCCTTGTTACAGACTTGTAACGTATATATTATATGATGTGCATGTAAAAGAGTGGTCAAATGGAAAATATTTTGTGACATCTTAGTTACACTTATGATATTTCTCATCATATTATTACGCCCTGCTGTTACACGAGCATTTAATTAAGTAAAATATGACATGAATAATAAGAGAAAGATAAAGGTATCGCGCCGGCCTTTAATCAATCACGAATAAGGTAAAAAGATTACGTAACATTGTGGGTACATGGAGCATTGTGAGATGAGTTATCGATTATGAAATAGTAGCCCATGATATGTTTTTTCATTTCAAGTGTGTTACGTTTGTCAGTAATTTATCAAAAGTGTGTTCTAAAGCACATAATAAGACTATGTATTATATACTTAAGAACATTAGAACGCAAGGCTTTCCTGAGTGTATCATTACGCTTGTTTTAATGGTACTTTTTGCTCTTTGTTCACATGTCAGTACCTAAAGTGAATATAATGCTGTATTAAACGGTTTAAAGTACGAGTAGATCGATAAAAATCTATTATTATTACATTTAAAATTCGATCCACCACTTCGCTTGTAAAGATCAAGATGGCGTCATTTCGGTGATTTTTATTTATTATTTAATTACACTTTATTTTAAAACTTTAATCTAACAGGTCGTACGAAGGATAATGATCTTAGGTATTCAAACGATAGTCGCAATATAAGAAGAATACAGTGTATTGTAACCGGAACTGCGGTTGTCATATACAAATTAAACATTGTGGAATAAAACCATAATTACCATTTAAAAAACACCACTGACAAACACGTTTTTGCGAACACGCACACAGAATCACACACGCGCAAGCTCAGACTTACAATAAACATACAAATATACACATGTCACCAGATAATGTGTACCTGTTCGTGAAATTTCATAACTTTTAGCAAATATATAAAGGAAGAAAGGAAGTACCTGTAACATAGGTAGTAAATATAGGCGACTTGCGAGTCGCCGTAACAAGTATTTTTATAATATATTTATGTGCACAACGCGTCAAGTTCAGCGCAATGCACAGGAGGCCGACAATAAAGCCCTTTGACAGTCAGTTTATTGTTTGGTGGCGAGCGCTGTCGACCGTGCACTCGTCGGAACGACGCAACGTGACGGTGCCGGTTCACCGAGCTCATGTTCACTACTTCATTGCTTCAGCATCGAAACCTTGACAGCTAACATTATCTAAATAAAAAAATACATATTGGAATATTACAGGAATGTTGACATTGGCTACTTACTTACATATATCAACGAAATAAACATTAAATAAATGTCACTTAACGCTGCAACATCATTTCGAATTATTTGTAACTTCATATTTTACAAGGAAAATACAAAAGTCAGACATAATTTAAAGTAGGTTATTTATTAAGGCGGAACTTAAAACTCGATTACTTTGGTCACTATTATTATTCTATACTGCGCACTCGTCGGTATCACGTGACGTCGACCGAGCGCTGAACTCGTATTGACTATTGGCTAGTTAATTGTTTCGACCTTCAAACATTGTCAATACAAAACGACCCTTTACGATGCCAACAAAAATCGTGATTTATTTAGTGATAATTTTTTGTACGTCCAATAATATAGTGGTTATGCATATATACGTGCAGAAAGTGTTATTTAAATATTTACATATAAATATGTATACGCTTCGTTAGTAAAAGATCACGCATTTAATATTTGCGAGCGTAATAATCTATAAATGCCGTTCACTAGTCGTGATTGATTAATAGGCCTAAAATAATAGATTGTTGAACAGTTCGAATAAAATCTCTTATGTTAATCGTGTGTAGCGTTAAACTTTATTTTTTATTAGTAACTGTGTGGTACCGTCTGCGTCATTTTGTCCGAGGCTATCTGTAGAGACGTGAAATAGCGTATACGTTATGACATAATATAGCACATTTTTTTACAATTATTGTATCGAGCCGACTAAGTTTCGCATCCTAACACTGAAGATGCGTCTGCTCCGCAAATGTCTGAAGCCTAAAGTATACCCCACCGCTCTGCTCCAACGCGGATAATTGAAGATACGGAGACGAAAATGTCCGTTGAATAATTTAAAGTGCCAAAACAGCGGCAAATAGAGAAAAAAACAGGAAACCAACTACCTAACCAACCAACCAAGCAACTACGTAAGCTATTTCGATAATCAATGAACGGATCGAAATGACTGAAATAGGAACTCAACAGATACCTTACTAAATTATTACGACAGCTAGAAAATTTCAAACAAATTTCAATAATGACCTTGGTCTGTTGATTCATCGTTACGATTGCTCTGTGTCAAACAATTCTGTTTATATCTGCTCACTGGAACAAATATTGCAGTACCGTAGTAAATGTTAATGTAAAATAAGAACTATTTAAAAGATATAAGCAGAAAAACTAAAAGGGATTTTTAAAGTAATAATATAATTAATTGGACATGCTAATTACACCTGCATGTACTTCGCAATCCAAAAGGTATTCGAGTGAACGTTGACCTTCTAACGCCTTCAAAATATTCATATATAGAATCCTTAATACGGACTTGAAAAGGTGTGACTGTTTTTATATTAATAAAATACGCAAATTGAATAAACAGACAACGTAGTTCATCCTTAAATTTAACGTATCATATTTATTCATGCATTTTTTATGTTAGTTGTTCATACTGTTCACTTAATAATATTTATTTATTCATATTATTTACATTTATAATATCGAACAGAGAGCGGTCCCTATTAGCCACTGAAATCCTTATTCTAAAACCAATCCCGAACAGGAATCCGTAGGAATAGCATTTTTTTTTATTTACCCTTAGTGAATAGTAAAATAATATTAGTTTCGATGCAAATAAACATCACGGTCAAGGAGGACCTATTAACTTAGAAATCCTAATAAGAACGAACAAAATATGTATGTATAATGTAAACATAATGGAAAGTATATGTAATTATATCATTATGTACAAACATCGAATAATATTCATAATAAATCTGCATTCATAAACCTACTATACATATGTTAAGTGAAAATTGCAATTTACTCGCTCAATAGAAGTTACTAGTGGACTTTCTTTTTAAACGATGGCAGCCTTGGGCCTTGCGAATAGTGTCGGGGAAAATATTCTACCAGCACTACTATTGTCGGAATAGCGAAAGAATAATACATAAAAAGAGCTACATATGTGGTGCATGCTTATACTTTTGTTGAAGATCAAAGTTCTCTCTCCCCGATGTACCTACTGAAAATTCCTTCAGATACAACGGTGAACATGCTTTGTGCAAAATTGAGTAACCAACAAAGAGGATTATGGAGGGACGTCTTATTTGAACCGGTAGCCGGATAAGCTGGCTGGCTGGTAAATATTCGAACATCAATACGTCGGATACCGTTGTTTTGAAGGTATATTACGAATGTCACCGCGGAGGTCTGTGTAACACACGTCAGCGTTTTAAATATTAACGGGACTGTCCGTTCTGTTTATTACTTTCGTTGTCACAAAAGTTCACAACAATGCATTTGGCACATCGTTCTGATCGATCATGGTTATGACATATGGTAAAAAATAATTGTGTAATTGTATTTTTTTTTAATTCATAATTTCAGTAACCGCTGGAGCTAATAGTACATAGTATCTGTTAGCTCCAATTTAACATTGTACGCTTCAAAAATATTAAATATTCAAGTAACAACTAATTACCTACTCAAGTTGGTGTATTTTTCCAATTTGAATAAGTATAAACTGAAATAAACTAGTAAGGCAACTTCCAATTGTATAAATCGTTTTAAGTTTTTAACTAGGCGGCAGGTGCACGTTTGCATAAGAAAATTATTTTCGCCGCGATACTGAGACGTTTTATATATCTCCCTATACAAATGGAGACTATTCACCTGAATACACACATTTATATATACATACTTCATACAAGTATTAATTCTTTGTAATATACAAAGGTTATTTTCGATAATCCGAACGACTTGTTTACTTGTCAAGGTTACATGTTAAGATATTCACAATTGAGAAAGTATGTGACAAATTAATTTTATTATTAACAATACATGTACAACTAACAGCGTTCATGGTTTCAACTATTTTTTTGTATGTAATTCGTAACAATTATTGGCAATTGCACTTAAGACCCTGAATGTCTCTCAATAAAAACGAGAAAAACGTTCACTACCGGTTTTTTACTTTAATTGAGTATCATTTGTACAAATTCTACGCGTACAACACGTACAAATTCTAATGTAAATATTACCTGAGTATTGACTGGTTATCGTTGTCTTCTTATTACTACTTAAATCGTTAGTATATATTCGAGCTCGTGTTATATGTGCCACTTTTCTTAGTTGTCTACCGAGTACGCGGGGAAAAGATTTCGGCAGATACTCATTGGGGCTCAGATGGATTATGCCGTACTCGCAACAACAAATTCTATGGTATGCCTCTTTACCGCGCCCCTACTTAGTCCACAGAGGAGCGAGAAACATTTCGCATTTTCCACAACAAGAACACTTGTACCTGTACTTCTCGACCTGTACTTCTTCTGGAGATCTCATTCCCTCACGTGATCTCTATATGATATAAAACAAATTCACCTATCATCTATGCTTAAGTCACAGTAACCATTTTTGTTTTACATGTTATTAATTGACAAAGTTTATTTGCGAAGTTATTTTGATCGGGATCATGATATATATTTTCATCCAGTGAAACTTCAGTTTTATTGGACATTTAACGTAGCTTAAACCTGATCAGATTCGGATCAGATCATTTAAATGAATAGTTTATTAGAAGATGTACAGTTAAGTCAACGTTTGCCAAGCAATTTCTACTATAAATCGCCAGTGACTGGAATTCCCCGCCTCTTTTCCCGATACCTATAACCTTTTCCTTTATTGAAGACAAAGGTGAATAGGCTTCTCCTAGGCGTATTTCATTCTTATCTCATTTACCATCAATCAGGTCAGGTTAGGTTTCAGTCAAACGCGCGCCTAATGTTGTTAAATAATGTGACAAATTTAAAATTACGGGCAAGAAAAATTAATCGTTTACATAGTATCACTAAAAACGTTTTTCGGCAATTAACTGTCAATGTTAAAGCGTTAATATATGGAGAAGACTGTATTAATGTTTAAGTTGATCGAACAAGTATAAGTACTTCGTGCATATGAGTGCTAGCATTGACCTCCTGCAAATCCAGGTTGTTCGCTAGTGAACAATAAATGAATAATATATTGATTTAAAATGTTGGCCTATCAGAAGTCATTAGTTAAGTGTCTTAACTTTACCTCTTACATTAAAACTATAGCAACTACATCCATAAATAAACCTAGAATTTCAATTATGCAGTGGACAAAATTATTATTGGAACTAGAATACAATAAACCTATGAATTAATGTCACATTCAATACCGATAACGATATAATCCACTCTTCTATGTGTATAATGCGTAAATAAGTATTTTATTTTTTTTCTAAGGACTCGTTTATGAAGGAGGCGCAGCGTGTGGTGCGTGGCGTCTCACGGATATTTCAAAGGCATGGCTTAGTACGAAAGTCGTTATGCAGAAGCGCTTGTTTGATACGTAGCGTTGTTGGCGACGGATCACGAGTCGTCAGTCACGGCGTTGCACTTGACACGGACACTGCAGTTAGCCGTACGATATTGTATTGCGTTTTTAATAAAAAGTACCGTAAAATATAGTAAATAAAAGAAATCCCTAACCAATAATCAGACAGTAATGTGTTGGCGAAACTGGCAACGAATCCTATAAAACTTGTACCGTTCGTGAAATAAGTTTCCATAGTGCACGTACCGTGGGAGCTATTCATTAATACAATAGTTCAGCCTTGTTAATGTACCGAGCCTGTCGAGGTGCGTGCGCGAAACCGGTTCCTCCCTACCTCGATGAGCACAATATCACATAATTGACAGTTCACAGCTTTATTTTTCCACAACTGCTAGCAACGTCAAGCACTCACGTTATGGTTTAACCTATACACATGAAAATGAATGTTTGTTTGCTTGTACCGCGTGCATTCCCAAACTATACCTACATACCTTCATAAATTATTCATAGTGCGGCGAAACTTTGGTATTCTCGTTCGCAAATCCGTGAACATTTCTGACATGGTACCAGCAGCCTGCAGTGTGCTAGCAACACAATAAATACACCACTAACCTGTAATAAGCGGCGCGACTAGTTTCCGACACCTGTAAGGGGCAGGTGTCGATAGACGTTGGATTTCTATAACTGCGGCCTACTCGTAGCCAAATTTTTACTTTGAAAATATAAGCGATTTTTAATAACTGGTAACTCGTGTTTTAGCTTAAGATATTAATGCAGATTTTATAGTAAGGTGCCTACTGGATATAAATTCTCATAATTTACGACGCAGATGGATTTTGTTTATAAAGTGTCTGATAGTTTCCTTTGGCAACATCGACATAACGGATAAAGGCAACCTAAAATTATTAGATAGTCACTAGATAATGATATTAGAAGCAACAGCTTCGTTGTCGCCTCTTGGTGAATTGGATACAGCAATCGCGGCCACAGCAATTACACAATTGCATCCAGTACTTACTTGCTGCTACAAAATTAGTTGGTAACTTACGATCACCCTTATATCATGAATGTCACATGAATACCTACCGATCACCCTTATATCATGAATGTCACATGAATACCTACCGATCATGTGACATTAATGACATAAGGGTGATCGTAAGTTACCAATTGAGTCACTTTAAGGGTGGTCACGCACTATTCTAGCGTGCTAATTCATCATCAGTCCTGGCATATAAATAAATTAATCCAATCCGACAAGTGTTGACTAATACACAAGTAACATATAAAACAATGACGTAGTACTTACAGTAAAAAGATGTTATTGAATTATGGCATTTATTGAATTGCTTTTAATTATGCTTAGATAGGAAATTCTACTTTAAGGATGTTCATTTTGTATATAAACTGTACCTTAGAATCGTATATATGATTTGGCTTCTCGTTTGAACAATCAGAAAAACTTCGTGGCTGACTTAATCAATCTTAATCAAATCGAGAGACATTTACTTTGACGGTGAGACTAATTGACGAACTTATTACGAACGAAGAGTCGTAATAATATAACATCGCTTAGCATCGAAATTGGGGTCTCAAAACCGTCAATCAAATCGGAGGGGCTAATATTAAACGTAAAACGTCACCCCAAGGCAAGTCACTGACACAAATTACGGTTTACAAATGCGGAACAGCTGTCTTGGTATTTAATTGTATTTGACTGATATCTAAAACGTCTATGGACGAGGCCTGACACCAAACTCACTAAGGCAAAGCACAAACCTGGACAATTTGGTGTCTTGCGTCAGATACAAGCTACCGATTAATAT
>DVPR01000489.1:0-13721 GCA_018239345.1 Oxynetra stangelandi
ATTTCTGACATATTACGTATTGGTTAATTCATGACATAAGTGTAATAAATAATATTAATAATAATAAATATTAATATAGTAGCTGTGATTAACAATTATAAGAAATTTGCGAACTTTTCTTATACACTTTTTTTATTATAGACATCGGTATCAGAGCAACTTGAAAAACTGTAAACTCTTTAGCAATACAATCACTTGATTTTATTTGCCTTCACAAATATAACATAATATTTTTGAGTAGAAATATACTAAATTACCCGATTTCCATGTTACAATCATGAAAGTTAATGTTCCACGCGTTCAATTCCATGATAAATTTGTTAACAAAATAGAACACGAGCACGGCACTAAACAACAAATTATTATTGATAACACAATCGGGGAACAACTGACCGCGCGTCGGTACATTTATCGGGAACAACGACTGTTTCAAATCTCGCCGAACATTACTCACGGCGTGTCACATCACTATTCAGTGAGCCTCGGACTGCATTGGATTACGTTCGTTTTAACAAATGACTGCACTTCGTCAAAGGTCAATACGGATACAAATCCCATAAATGTCCGACAGTACGTTAGTGATTAGTGAACGTTATCGACAATTGATTTTATCGACTAATATCTATTTATTTATTTATTCTTTATTATACCATAATGTCGAGGTACAAAAGGCGGACTTAATGCTACAAGCATATTCTGCCAGTCAACCTATAGGCGAAGCAGATATCTACCTGCCCGCCCAATCGGATGTTATTGAGAAGTGGAAGTATAGCTCAGTTTAAATAGTTTAAATGTAACGAGTCAGATTGCATTGTTAAATAGCATACCTTTTACACAGGATATAAGTTAATTTGAAAATTCTGATAATTTGATTTCTATAACATACATAATTATGTGCGTTGTATGTTATATTATAAAATCGCGTTCTTTGTATATGTAACAAATGTTTTTATTACAGACTTTTCCACGCATAATCTATTTACATTTGGAAATTACTAAGTAATAATAATACTATAAAATATAATAGAACCGAAAAATGATTGAACTACTAACATAAAAGTAAAATATGTATTGTACATCCACGCTAATTATGTAAGCAATTATTAAATATCGATATTCGGATACAGCGCATCTCTCACCACTAAATATTGATGTTCGCAATTTTTTAAACGCAACCGCCGGAGGCCTCTTGAGCTGTGCAATGTATCCATGGAGATATTTTTCGACATAGGCCTAAACCAAAACAACGTCGAACATAACAATTAGTAGGTACCTCTGCTGCCGTCATATTTTTGGGAAAATATTAAAAGACTGTTTGCTTACTGGTATCAAATTAAATAAAAGTTGTTGAATTGTTCGAATAGATCGCTTAGATTAATTAAATGAATATTAGTGTTAGTGGTATTGAAGAGTTTTGTGCTAAATTCAGTCATTTACATCATACATAAAGAGTACCAATAACTGAGCAACTACCTACTTCAAAGGTTTCTAATAAAATGCGACCCATATTTGTTCAAAATATAAATTTGAAAAATTCCATTAGATACTTCTATATAATAGTTGCGGGTGGGGTTTTGAATGAGTAACATTGAGACAATTATGAAAATATTATGTGTATAAAATTAATTTATAATTACTCTGAATGCCTGCGTCGTAAATATTTTGTCCGATTAACCGTGGTTCGACAGCCGCGAGGCGTAAGAAAATGTTAATTAACGAATCCATTGTTTCCCCGCCCGGCGGCTCCAAGATGGTGCCGCTTCCGTTTCCGGCGTCCGCCTTCTTTATGTGCGTTTCGTTTTTCGCGAGCCGGGTGGAGCGGCATTGTGGCGGTGGCTGCGACGCGGTAGAGTATAATGATTTTAATTTCCTCTAATCAAGCCTTCGGGGCTTAAGAATTCTAATCATGCACGCCGCCACCGCAAGCTGACAGAAACATCACCACTTATTCTGATTGCGACGAGTGTGGCGTTGAATAATTAATACGCCTTCATTTCGCGTCGTGCCCCACAGAAACAAAAGCGCGCCACGCGCTAATTTATGAATTGTGACGCTACAAACGGCCACTTTAAAACTCTTTTTGTTTCCATGTCAAGGGAATGGAATCCGTGTTAAATCTATTGAGTAGGTACACGCTGTAAAGTTAATATTGTTTTGTTACTTTATAAGATTTTTCTATATAGTATCTGTCTAATAGTCTAAACATAAATACTAACTCCTCTTAAGGAACGAATATGTTATAACTTATTAAATATTTATTCATTAAATACGATGTTGCTAAAAGCATACTCAAACCAGTACTGATATTACATTTGAAAAGTTATGTTTTAGTTCTTACATCGCTAGGCTAAAGTTTCCAACAAACGCATTTACAAGTGACTTATGTATTAATATACATATAGGAGTTTCTAGATTAATTAGCATATTTAAAATACACTTACTGGCATATAAATTAAACCCGTCTAGTTTTACCGACAAACAGTAATAGATACTTTTAAGTAAATATTTATACGGTGTATAATTTTACACTATTCAATACACAAGTAAGAAAACTGCTCGACATGTTAAGGTATGTTATATAACACATAAAATTTATAATAACATTTAAAAAGATTAATTTAAGGGTGAAAATTCCTTATCCATCCGACATTTTATTTTCGTCGAAAATCACTCCAATAATTTTCGTTCCATCAAACGTAAAACATGATAGCTATTATCAAAAATATCGTAGCGAGTAAAGTTTAATTATATGGGGGAGGAACAACCCCTTCGTTCAATTCGCACTAACGACCACATTTCGGTCGTCTAAATCACGCCGACGTCACTTGCAATTAATTTTTTGACTATAAAACTTAGCTTATACTGCGGCGTTGCTCTGCTCAGGATAACAAAAGTATCGTTAAGCAACATATAAGATGTCTATCCACTTGAAATTCAAGTTGCCACAGCGATGTAGTACCTCAGCTTGGAACTATAAGCGTTATTAATTTGTTATCTAAGAAAAAAAATGACAATAACTACGATTACATATTTATCTACTATACAATTAAACCGGTTCCCGTTTTGTACTTTTTTCGATACTCAACAAAACTATTATATCCTTCAGTTATACATGAGTTAATCTTACATTTTAATAAAATTATCAGAATACGTTATCATTCAATATTCCGTAAAACCAAACGCCGTCTTTTCTTGTATTCACGTTCATTTACTCAGCAAATCAACTGAAATTTACCGCCAGTTAGTCAGTGGATTTTATTTCATTTATAACAAAAGGCAACGAAAAATTATGGTTTCGTATGGGTTAGTTTAAAAAAAATTTACAAACACTAATTATGTCGTGTCGCCATACAGCTCATACAGACCAACAATGATCGTGGTGTTAGCCTTTTCTATAGTCAAACTAAATCCCACAACACGGCCAGGGTTTGCGGCTGCGGGAGCGCACAATGAGCCGCCCCTCGCGCCCTGCATTCACAGCGCTCGCCGCAACACTGCGCGTCGCTCAGCGGAACGATATCTGCACGCCGGCTTGCGGGTTGACAGCCCTATAGGTGTTTTAAGCTCGTATTACTATCAACAGGTTATACAGAAATATGTATTGAAAATAAAAAATAGTGATTCACCTGTGATAATTGTTATGTTTAATGTCCACTATTATTATTTGTATATGCTTAAGTAAGAAAGTCACTAAAGGAACGTCGCCAACAAACACTCTGAATCACCACTAAAGTAAGTGTTATTTGTCCAAACATACGAGTAAGCAAACGATTCTCACGGGCAAACAACAAGCCAATAACAAACATTCAAGCATATAATTTTCACATGACATAATAAACAATCTACTTATGCTCGTTCTGACGAAAGTAAACTGAACAACTTCATATCCCCGACACACTTGTAACCCTCGAATGAATAAAAGCGGAAATAAAATGCGAAAAACGATTACAGATCAATGAAGCGTGGCTTCCCTCTCGGGGCGCAAATAAAGCCCGAGTACACACTTCAAATATGCTTTTCTTAATCGTTCTCATAAAACAAAGATCAGCCCGAAATCCCCGGCGCGATTCGACGGTAAAAAAAAATATATTTCCTCCCGTTGCTCATATCGCGTCTAACGGCGTTCCGCGGAGATTTTCGCCGCAAATTGTTTCCTAAATGGCGGAACCCTCACGAATCGATATCATTAAAATCGGTATTGCAATCGGGAAGTTGTTATGAGACACAATTGAAAACGCAAACAGAATTACGATCAATTTCGTACACTCTCGCTTGGAGAAATTTTTGTTGGGCTTTTTTGTAAGCTTGTATAAATAAAACGCCGAGCTCGGATCGTTACTTGTGTATACAGTTTTCATTAATTCAGATGTTCCTCTACAACTTCGTCCTTGAATATCTTATAATTTATTTACTTCTTGAAATAATAATTAGAAAACAGGGCTAGAAACTGTTTTCTTAGTTTCAGTTCTGTTAATGTTCGAAATTGATTCCGTCAATTAAATATTTATTAAATAATGTACCAGGCAGCAATACACATTACTCAAATTACGTGAAATTGGCACACCTCCATCTAGGGTACTGGCCAAGTTGTCAACATAATTTTCTGGGGAGAGATGACGGATCCGCCTCCAGCACCACTGTGCTTATAATATAAGCCATTTTAATCTTAACTTAGTTAAAAATCTTGCGGCCGACATTAGCATTAATCACCCATGACAGCCCTGTAATGGATATAGTGTAATTAATGTGTTTAGGATCAGATAAGTGAATTAGAATATTGACTCGGATTCGCTTCTGAAAATATATGTATTCTGCTTCGAAAATTAACTGGGTGGGTAAATATCCACCCATAAAAAGAAATTACCATATAACTATTTCAAATTTAAATAAGATATGTAAAAATGCAATTTTGGTGACGATGAATCGTTTTCCCTTAACAGAAGATAAAAAAAAAATTAACTTTCCAGTACACATTTTTAAGGATGGCCTTGAAAAAATGTAATATCTCGTATCACGTCCGTCATTACATGTGCACCGATGAACAAATCATCATTTTACCAGGTAGTTTCTTTATACCATACTATATTCCACATAATTTAAGTAGCCTATAGGAAACAGTGGCTAATGCAGAAACAAAAGAGGGAACAGATTTGGAATTCTTAATTTAACTTTCTATGGACGATTTTGTGAATAAGTCGATTTAACCTTTAGTAATAACCTGCTCACAATTTTAGTCGTAACGGGATTCCATGAAACAAAGGAGAATGCCTTCATCAAGCAAGAAATCTCAAGCTTAATTGAATGTCGACATTGAGAGATTTCAATTCAATTACTAAACCATATTTAACGAAATCCAATCCCCTTTCCCCCGAGGAATAATATTATTTATACACAAAAAGAAAAAATACAAAACGCAGCAACGAGACGTCGATCGCGGTGTTGGTTTAGCGGAGATCATTCGATGTGAAAGTTGGTACAGAACGGAGGCAGGAAGAAAACTTGGATAAGCGAAACCCTCCAAAAATGATTGATGGCGCGCGGGCGAGGGATGATCGCTCACCGGCACCGCAGCCGCATTACTGGTCCCACGTCGAATGTATGAACTAATAAACAAAAACCATGTTATTAGTATATTATCAATTAAATCAATTCTTTTAAGGTAAAGCGTATTACTTACCACGGCAATTCGGCGTCGCTAGCAAGCTCAGCTCGTTAGCCGTATCACGAAGTTGAGGCAAAATATACCGGTAATATTTGAGAGATTTTTATTTGATTGGTATTTTAAAAATGTCCACTTGATATATATACGTTTGCTGCTATTTATCTCAAACTCTTGGCTAAGGTTGAAGTTAATATTAAATTAATATATATATCGGACTGCATCTGAAACCACTATAACGCCGAAGTCCAGAAACAGCTGATATCAATATGAAATAGTACTCAATTCGTGAGATCCTTAAAAAATATATTCGACGATTATGTAAAATGCTCGTTACTAGTCGCCTGTAAGACAAGTCACTAGACATTTTAAACCGAATCAACGTCGAACCGATGGAAATACGAAAATGAAGATCATTAGCGCTATATTGGCGCGAGCTCCCGCCGATTCATTATTACTCGATGGAATTTCCGATTTTTTGCCTCCACAGTTTTATTAGCCGCTGCCGTCAATCATACCGGGCGATACGATTAGATTTTAACTTTAAAACATTATCTGAAAACGAACAATGGCTATTGGTACAATGCAATCGCGTATAACCAATTTTCTCACGTATCGAGGCATCGAGCAATTGTTTGAAGACATCGAAGATACGATATTAGACAGCGTTTAGCCCGGAGCCGACAAGCGCCAGCGTGGTGTGGTTGTTTCGCCGTCTTTGTTAGAATATAACAATTAGGCAGACAATGGGTCGGCGGCGGACGTTATCGTGGAGATGCATGCAATGCCGTCGACGACAATGCATGCTCAATATCTTCACACTATTACGTACTAAGGGCCGATGCACTCCACTCGCTTGTTGAATCAGACTTCTCGGTTCTATCGATGTTAATCGGAGTATCACAGCTAAATAGACTAACAGAGATTGTTGAGCACCTTTTCTCATACATTGTTTATTCCAATTTATATGAAATTTTAAGCTGATCGAAATTTTGCATTGACTTTTCGATAGAAAATAAAGGCATTCGCAGTTGTTTTAAAAATCTAACAGGCAACGCTACACCATACACATGATACTCAACCAAGATACGTATAACTAAATCTAAACGAATTTGTTATGGAACTAAACACTTACTCAGCATATAAGCGGTTGGTATGTAAACGTCTGATGGAATAAACAGATCTGCTCTAAACAGTACTCTGTGCACATGTCTCCGAGACGGAGGCGAGCTGCTCTTTGTCCGCTCTTCCCGCGGCCCCGGCTGAATGCACATTTGATGTTCCCAACATGTGTGGAGATAACGTGCTTTTGCTTTAACACTCGGCATTTACGAGTACTATAGAATTTCTGCTCACCGGGAATTTCCACATTTTTATAACAAATTTTAACGAAATTTCTTCAGAGTCTCTGTCTCAGTTTGTAAAACTAATTACTTCAGTGTAACTTTTATTAAAACTACCAGAAATAGGAAAAGTGAAAAATATAATATTTAATGACACCGACCAAATAATGAGAAGAAAGAAATAAGTCTCACTTAAACTTTATTTTCAACAGACTTTTCTTCAACATTTATATTGTGGCCAGGATGAGTTTCACACAGGTTAGTGCTCTGCAAAATCTATTTATTACCTTGAAAGTGGCAATTATTATTAAAACAATTTATAAGCAATGTACACCACACCAATAATCATTATTCCAACAATTTTATTACTAAGTAAGACTAACTAATAGACTAAATAATAACTAACGGTAACTGGACCTACTGAGATTAATAGTTCAATTTCTATAATTCTTCTTAGTTGGCTATAGGCAGCACAAGCCATTTGCCACTACCATGGAAAAGTCCTTTGATATTTTCCGCAAGTTTCAAGTGCAAAATAACTAAAAATTGGGTTAAACAATATTGCCCATTTTTATTACTTTCAAGTCATCAGTAATATGGAATGACGAAGTTCAACGTATAATGCATAAAATGTACATATTTCATTTACTTAAGTGATGGAATTTAACCAAGTTACAACAACAAAATTACATACCTGTACAAAATGGTTCACAATTAATTTATAATACTAATTACCTATCACAATTCCCTACAATATTATAACATTTATTTTATAATATTATAAAAAAAACAATATAATCACCATAAAAATATTAAATACTCATTTAATACACAGACTGAGACAAATTTAAATATAAAAAACAAATTTAAATACAAAAGACAATGTTTGGAACAATAATTCAGAATTGACAAACCATAAACGGCAACCTGTTTACAATATGTACACAAATCAGAAGGAACCGAGGCGTATCATGTCGACGTCGGTTGAATGCGGAGTGTTTAATCGCGCGGAGAGCTAATTGTGCGAGAGGATTTCGCAGGTAAACACTACACGCCGCCACATACACACTGCCACATATTCGGCAACGCCGAGCCGCGAATGTAGAATGATAGAGGATCAGGTAACACGAGCTATTCGGCGAATGTTTTACTCGAAATTCCTATGAGTACTTTGGTTTTACTGATTTTATTGATTTACTTTATGATTTCGTGCACAGTCAAAAAGAATAACAACACATATAAAAGAGATTGTGTACTGATTATTGCTTCAAGGTACTGATTATTGCTTCAAGAAATTTAATTACGTACACATGTCATATGAATATAATTCTAATCTTAATACCGTTATTATTTGTATAGGTTGATTTTTTTTTAGAATACAATTTTGAAATAAAACAAAACACCTAAAAGTTATAACAATTGCTATGGTTTTGGTTTTGTATTAAAGATAATTATTTGCCCCCAGTGGTATGATATGGTTTAAGGCAGATAACCTCCATTTCATTTATTTCATTTTAAAATCTTTAACCTTCAAAATACGACCTCATCTAAAAATATTCTAAAGTGTTTTTTAAATAAACTTAACAACGTTGTGAAGTATTTTTTGGTAGACAGCAAATGAAACTCTACAACTTATCGTTTATTTACCGCGTAAAATGTTCGCAGCTCCTGAAAGTACACGTTGTCACAAACGTATCCGATTACGGCACTCGTCGATCGCGTACACGGGCTTATGCGTAAGGGAAGTGATTTAATTCCGTCTGATATTCACTGCGTTTGATGACGGTTCGACTTAATGGTTCCGCGGCTTCTAATCATGTGCTAATAAACGTCGTTACGTAATGCACGATACATTGAACGGTGAATGACGATTCTGCTATGTTTATTTGTTGACTATCCAATATATACTTGTTATCTTTTTTTATTTCCGGTGGTTTGAGCACTGGTGTCGTATTGTTGACTGTCCATTAGTGGATCGATTGTATGAGGCTGAGTGCGTGTTTAACAATGTTCAAATGAAAAGCGGTGATGCAACCTAGTGTTAGCTGGGTCTGTTCAGCATAGCTTAGCGTTAACTCATTAAGCATCAGAATGAAAAAAACGCACACACACACACAAACACGTCTCCACATGCTCGCTTCGTTAACTCTTAACCAATGAACCCGTAATAACCAGCAAGGCTAATAGTGAGTGATAGTTCGAAAAACGAAACCGAACATCATAACATGAATGAAATGAAGTAAGTTTATTTTGTTTACATCTGCCAGATATACGGTTTTATCAATTAAACATTTTTTTTTGCTATTGAGTGTGAAGGCAATGTCAAATGAAAATGTCTGATGATAAACTCTCCATATTTTTTCTTTACTTTCTTACTTCTCTTTTTAAAATGTAAATACATGTTACATTGTTTGCTAGATATAGGTACATAAAATGAGTTGTTATAACCAAACCTAGTCATTCAATCCTGCCTAGATAGACGTGCAAAACATCAAATTAATGTACATAAAATAGCCTGTTACAAATCCTGTCTGGAATAACGAATAGTATAAGAGCACTGCTTTAGTTAACTACTTTTGTGTAAAGATTCCATCGGTAACGGTATAGGTTAACACGCTCTCTAGAGCAGGTATAAAGAGATTGGTAAAAACTTGCCACTCATTCACTAGAGCACAACAGCTTTCGGCACTGTTAAATTTTTCACACAGTTGGAAATCTTGCACTCACACTTTTTTAAATACGAGCCAGTCCATAACACGACGCAGCGTACTATTCAGTTTAAAAAAATCTATATAAAATGAAACACATGCTCTCAGATACGTCTCCGTACAGTTTTATTACAAGTATTAAAACTACAAATACTCGGTCGTTATGTCAACAGGCTTTTATTGCTAGCGGAGTATTTGGGGGTATTAATACTGGCGAGGGACGCTGGGCGGGACGGAGCGGTGCACATAAGTTAGTAAAAAATCGGAGTTATGTTTTATGGTAGACGTGAGCTGAATATAGGTGCCATTGACGTGTATGTTAGGTGCCGTTCTGTTACGAAGAATCACCAATTCACATATAATGTGTATATTTTTTATATTATTATTGGCGCCTTGGTATTATTTGGCTTCAAAGGAAACTAAGAAATATATAACTGCAATGCATACTTCTCGTGTTATCGTGTAATTGAAAAGAAAACCTTAATCGTCTACATAATTAAGTCGAAAACTGAATAATCAAGAATTTTATTTATTTCATTCGATCAATTATTATTTATAGATACCCAGTACTCGTTTACACAGATACGTAAATCGCAAAATGGTTAATTTATTCGAATTGTAAGTTAATTAAAATTCAATACATAAATACCAGTGATAGGTTGTAGGAAAAAATTGGACTTTTTTTATCGTACTTATAAGCAGAAATTCGGCGTAGCGATCTTGCACGGAACGCGTACCATCGTGTCGCCGGTCGGCAATTCTTTATTATTCATGGAACGATCTCGCTCGCACAGTGTTTTATATGAGCGACGATCGAGTATCAATTTGTAGCGAACGGTCCCGTATTAGCATTTCCTACGTATACATTGTTTCACAGTGGGGACAGGGAGCGAGAGAAATGTAACATTTTTTCGTTAGTTTTTCGCCAAACGATTATGCAAATTGTACGCCGTAATACACACCATTAAACACGATATTGCGGTCTTATTGTGTTAACGTTCAGCGTATTATTCAGTTTTGTTACACATTGTAATTTTTGGTTGGCGTAACTCACTCCGCAACTGGAAGTGGCAAAAAGTTTCCAGCAACTCCACAGCGGGAAAAATAGATTTATATATTCTTGTTTAATTTTAAGCCCCACTAAAAGCCCTGGACTAGACATTATAATGAGATTATCTAGTGGTAAAAACGAAATCTCATAATTCACCCTTCATTGTAGAGAACCGTTATGAAAACTCGCATCTAGGACATACGTTAAAGCGTTTTTAAATTAAATTATGCTTCATAATTCTTGCGTTCCAAAAGTCATCATCATAACCTTTGGGAGAATTGAAACCTGAACATCTTATCAATTTTTTACATGGGTCAAGTTAGAAGATTTCGAATGGTAAAGTACGACTCTAAAATTACCTTTCCATGTTGTAGGTGCTAAACAGCTATGCTAACTTTCGTGCCTTTCGGTTTAAAGAGTCTTATTAGGACAGACAGATTATCATATATGCTCCAGGTTGATCTTAGGAATATGAATACAGTCCCATTTGAAAAAAGATACAGGTTTAATAAGATAATTATTAACAAGGTGAACATTTGAAATAAATTTTCCTCATAAAGATAAACGAATAGAGATGCGTCATCTTCACTAAATATATATTTGTTAAATGGAACTCAACCATATCAAATATACAGTTGGCAACACCGACAAACATTTGCATATGTCATTTTTTTCCCGCCTTTTCTCGTGGCTCTCTTGTTACATAAAGTGTAAATCTGATTGCCGTAAGTAAAATATTACACGCGTCTAATTGTTTATAACAATTCCTCCTCCAACCAATAGTATTATAATGTTTCCCAAAATTAGTCCTTAGTCCACCTTACTGTGAACACGTTATAAATAATCCACCATTACAAGTTGTATCAGTCAAGATGTATTTTACTAAAAACCTCACCACATACAAGCACACAAGGCATATGAATATTTCCATAAATAGTCGACAAGCTATAACTGAGGTCGAGTTGTCAATTATTATTCCACCTTTTCTTTATCATGCCACTCACTGAAGAGAAAAGTTTCACCTCCCCAGTTTCACGCACAACTATACTGAAGAGATCATTGCACGTTCTTAATATTACAATATACATTAAAGGGAACAAATATGTTACTGTTAAGAGTTTTATTAAGTATAACACTATCAAGATTCTTCGAAGAAGCATTAGCGTCCTTTAACATTTTGGTGTTAGAAATATTAATATGCAACTGCGGCTAATAACCGTGATAAAACCATGTACTGTCAGTTTTCAATAATACAATAAAATAAAAAAATCAAAAAATCTAGTTTCTTTTTTTGTTTTAACTTTTAAAATCACCTTAAAAATAATCTTCATATACGGACATCCAAAAGATTTTTACAATCACGTTTCTTACGTTACAAATATTACCTTCTCTTTATTAAAATAATACTTACTAATAGTGAATTAAGACGGAGCGGGTTTCTTAGAAAACGGAAATCCCACAAAGCCGTCTCTCAGCTCATTTCAGCTGCGACGTCTGGAACATGTAGCCACAATACGCTAAGTAGTGCACGTTTATGAGTGTTCGTTAAAGATACGATAAACACGCCCGGGACGCGGCTACATTGCTGTTCTAGACAGGCGATGCCTTTATGTGGGATATTCTTAATACGAATGCAAATCTAATCCATCCAACCATTCAGGTGTAGTTCAATGAACTTTAGAAAATTAACAAGAAATAGTTGTACTCTATTTTTAAAAAGCCATTTGAATACAAATCGAAGGAAAACTAACAGTATTTGATACAGTATTAACTGTAATCTTAATTATTATCAACATTCACATTTTCAATCAACGCGTTATTATTAAATGGGACACGTTAACAGCTACGTGCTTCTTGAATTTTTCATTCGCACTAACGAAGCTCTCGTAGTGTCGCGACATTCCCAATTTTCGCTTAGCAAATGAACATTCATTCCCTCGCAGATGTATAGTTCAACTAACAAGGGCTGTTAATTTAAATTTAGTATCTCGCGTAATGAACGGGAAGATGATTGCTATAATGGCATTGTAGACACCGAGGCGCTAAGTCACATGTACTGCGCGTTCCTTTATAATACACGTAGTTGATTAACTGTGATTTCGTAGTGGCGAATATTTGTAGCAACGATGTATATTTTGAAATTTAAATTACTTAAGTTTATGTGATCTATTGAAGTTGAGATAAATTTCAATGATCAATTGATGAATACAATACAGCGTTAGTGTTCTCCTAGGTTTTTATGTATTCACATATTTATATGCAAGTAAAAAAGACATTTATTTTTTACAATAATTTCTAACATACATATATGCACTTAAAATATATGATGAATTATTCGTGATTTCAAATTTTCCTGAGTTTAAAGGCATCGTAAGTATTTGAAATAGATTAATATAAAATGTCAAAGTTAAAATTTAAGATAATTCATTACATTTCATAGTTCATTACATTTAATTTATTTATTTGTTTTACGTAAGCTAACTTAACTATTATATGTAGCTCATTAAATAATAGTCGTACTGCCATAACGGTTAACAAAATAAACGTAGGAATTCTACCTTAGATACACACTCCAAATAACAGCCTACTTCAGTCATCAAAATGACCAAAGTATTTATAAGGCGCAGATATTTTTCTAAAATTAATCGTTTTCTGCTATGTCCTATTTAATGTATCGCTATATTAGCTGTGCGTTGTCGTGAACGTGGGCAGGTTTGTGGAAAACCATTGCAACTTTTGAAAGGCGCTAACAACACATTCAAATCAAAACCGTTGACTAATCATCTGTAATTATTGTATAGACGTAACAAAGGCATATCGGATACACTGCAATAGAATCGCTTGGTGACGAATTTTTTTTAGGCGATAATCATTTTTAATTACGAGCGTATGATCTGTCTGGGAGAACGCGAGCCGAGTTGTGGTTACCACCGGCGGGGGACATTGGTGGAACGTTGAAG
>DVPR01000490.1:0-13704 GCA_018239345.1 Oxynetra stangelandi
AGAATGCTAGTTCAATAATAATTAATACATAAATATAACTTCATAGCGCCAGAGTTAGACGTCAGTAACCACATATATAAAACGAAATATGTACCAAGAATAAATCAAAAAAGTTTTAATGTTTTAAAATCATTGCGAAATCTGCCTGGCTGCAAATCAATGGCAGAACTTTGAAGGATAAAACAATGACTAACGTCTCTTTAATAAATACATTTAATTATACCGTGTATTCGTTCAGTTTCATTATTTTCCTTAATTCTTCGTACCCGAGAATTTCCATAAACTTGATCTTCCTCGCAGGCTTTAACCATACAGCACCATAACTCACCAGTTGGTGTTTTGCCGTTCTCTACTAATTTAATATGTTTTACAAAGTTGTCTACATTTCGGAAAATAGGGATAATGTTAAAAGAAGGAGAGGGTAGGTGCAAGGAAAAAACCAGTGATAGTATGTTACGCGGTTAATTTTTTCTCATATCGTGTCTACTACATTACAATCTACGCTCAACATTTTGTAATATGAGATTATTAATATTCATAACTATGGACGTAAATATTGCTGAAGAGATAGTACTTCTTAAGTTTAAAAACATATAAAATAGAGCTCTGGAAAACTTTGTATTACATATACATACGTATATTGTGTACATATGAAACAATTTAGAACTTGCCGTGGGCAAAATTTGTATTTTATGCGTCCAAAAATATTAAATTTTAGACGTGTTATTAAAAAGGCAACTGTATCAGTCGTTTTGCAGCATTCATTTTGAGCTCAGCTACTAAATATGCTTAGTTATTCATAGGTTAAAAACCAATCAGTGGAACTGATTTACTATAAAACTTCATCGGTTTGTTACATCTTATTGTCGAATATACTTCAATGTTTTGCATGATTATGATGCATGGATGTTACTCGCCTAAGTTACATGTAACAAGGCGAGCTAACCAATCCCTCTTCGTACACTCAATATACCTTTTTAAATACGCATTCCGACTTACATTACCAAACGCAATAGTAAAGAAAACTATAAGTACAATAAATAAATAAATATATATATATATATATATTGTGTATATATAACTAAAATAGTCATTCAACTATCTATATTTTCATTTGAAGCAATCCGGGGATATCGATATCAATCTCATCGCTGCAAAGACGGTAAAGCTCCTTCAATCAAATGCGCATGTGTTCTACTCGAGCGAACATATTATAAACAAATAAAATACCCATCTCATGTTACCGGCATGTAAACGGAACCTCTGTCATAATACAGAAGCTGTTGAAATCAAAAATACAACAAACTAATATAATTGATTCCAAAGAACTGGTATGATGTTATCCCTATAAGAATCCGTAGAGGCCAGAGCATAAAAGCGATTCATTCTCTTCCTATATCATCTCTCAATGTTAGTTAAACAATTTCCAATAGCACTAACAATGGACGACCTCTCAGTGGAATGTTATACTAGTATTGGGCCATTTATATGTACATTTATCGATTTATTAGTAAATCATTAGTCGAACGTCAATCACGATTGTTAGTATTAATTTATGGGACTCTAAATTTAATTACTAATGTTTGAGCTAGGTATTGTTGAAATCAATAACTAAAATGTATTAATGAGAATTCATTGAATTGATAACATTATCGTTTCAATATATTTATATACCGGTGATTAATTAAAAGTAGTGTTAATTTATTATTGTACGACAAAGAAGCAATAGCAGACTGAAGACTAAATTGATCATATTCTTAATAATATAGTCTTCTATAGGTTTACTTGTTTGTTGTATGTCATATTTTATCTCTTTAAAAACATATGTATGTACCTAATATTTACGTTTCTATTGCTGTTTTTAAAGTTACGCAGTTCAACATTCTAGTCTTAGTTAATGGAGAAGTGCGTTATGCGACTAACTTAGAATAATGAAAATTCTAATATTTCTTCAATGTATTCATTTAATTATTCCTTGGGCCCATAAATATCATAGCTAATCTGATGAATACACGCTTAAGGATTTTCTTGTACAAATCGCATCATATGTGTCAAATCTCCCCTATAACACAAGTGTTCATTTTACAACGTACTTGTAGATACATAGATATATTAAAATATCAAAGTTTTGCTTGAATTTCTTAGTGCCATTTCGCAGTTGCAAATCACGTGACATAGACGAGCTTGTGTGAACAGAACGAAATAATTTAACCTTTTATTCGTCTGCTTGTTTGTGAGTATATCTTGTCTTATATAGAATATTAGACACATACTTGATAGGTGAAAATAAATATACAGTTAGCGTTAAAATCTAGTGTTTCCCCGTTAGTTTGTAAATTTCATATTGGGCTCCATCCGTGCTCAAAAACGACTGTTACGTCTTCAAAACAGCACGTCAACATTTATTATTTGGTCTACTCTGGTGGTGCAGTGGCCAGAGTGGTTGTTTGCTTGAGGACGTGAATTCGATTCTCAACCAGGACGAATATTAGTGTTATATTCACAAGTACTTATTCTGTGTGTGGGTAGAAAATATGGAATATCAGCTGTATAATATATTTATGTGTACTATGTGTATGTAATTTATTAGCCGTTTGGTTCCAACTGATCGAGAAAAAAACGTGTAAATACAACTAAACAGAATTATCAAAATGGCAAATCGATTTCCGATTTAGTAAAATAACTACATTTTTTGAGGATATTTTAAATATTAAATTGAACTAGTATTTTATTCATGAAGGTTAAGGTAGGGCCGTATAATGGCCGGAAAATGATAATTTCGCATAAAATAATGCCGGTAAATAACACAAGAAACACGTTTAAAATTTATAATGGAAATATTGTATTGAAAAATATGGAACTATATTTTTTGGCAATGGCAAACAAAGTTCACTAGTTTTGTCAAAAATGTCGTTAGCTGCAAATATTCATATCATGAATAAAAAAATATATATTCAGTGACAGCTTTTTTCTGTTTTGATAGATTGAGAGACAATTTTTCGACATCTCTCGGGCCATAATATTTAGTAATGTAGTAGAAACTCGCAGAAAAAATACAAGTTGTCTGTGTTTTCAATTATCATCCAACGTTCACGCAAACTCGTCAAAACGTGTGCTTTATTCATCAATATATTTCAATCAAAACAGTATATCGAGTAAATCAATAAGTTCTGTCGGTATGTTAATAGAAATAAAACTACGTAATTTAGTATACAAATGCAACAAAAAAAACCACCTATTTATTCGCAAATAAAGAACCCTAACAATACATAATCACGCAGGCGTCGGTTCCGTACACAATGAAGCTACTCACATTTCATGACTGTGCGGGGTGCAAGGCTTTAATAACATGACTGCGCGCGCGCCGCTGGCGCCTGCGCGTGACGTCACTAGCGCCTACATCCGCCCGATCGACTAAATTTAATAGCCACATTCCGATCATTCTTACAGATTCCTGTTTTCGGGCACGGAACGTCGATTCGGTTATTGAGAACGGCGCCAGAGTGAATGTAATTTCCTTGGAGAAAAATATATTACAACCTCTGTTACCTGGTTTTGTTATCTGACTCAAAAAAACTAAAACTACATTTACATTTACGATTACGTTTGACCGTATTTGTATATGCGCGCCTTTTTCATTTCATTGCAAAATATAACTATATTTAAAGATTCCTTCCCTTTTTGCAGTTTCATCAACGTCGTGTCTTAGCGATAAAATAATTAATTTGAAACTTTAGTGCGAAAAATTTTAGTGTCAAAATAGACTTGGTCACTTATCATCCGCACGTATATAATTCTAAAATTAATTTGTAAACGAAAGCGCGATAAGCTTAAGACACTTGATAAATCAGTTTCGCGATACACACTGAATTCAATTTATATCTACCTATCCATTCAATTCGCATTTAGAAGGTGACAGGAGACGGCTATGTGAACGGTATAACGGTACACTATTCCCACCTGGTAAATATATAGTCGGACAAGGCCCTTAATTGATATCGGCTAACGGTACCCCGTCTCGATCACTGTACGTATGTGACCATGCCCTTTTTTATATATCGTCTGTCCAAATGCACGGGATTTGTCATTCGGGTGTCCTAATGGAGCGATTTATTCTCCCCGCCGTTACCGCGATAACGTTCACGTCAAACCCATTGTTTTAAACGCAATAAATTCCAGAAAGAGAATCGCGCCTGCCTTTTGTAATTATTCACAACAGTTACACGGCACTGAAATGTCGACCGTTCAACCCGAATGCTTATGGCGCTCGATCAAACAACGTTACGTTATAAGAGTAGGTCTCATTGGCGGACAGCTAACAGTTAATCAGTTGATTGCAATCGCTCGCTCGACTATGAAGTCCGAAGGAGTCCAAAAGCGGTCATTAAAAATGAAGTTATCAATCATAGGCTTTTTGGGTCGATTGGGTCGAATGAAAATATGTTTGAACTCTTCACCTCACTATTTACGGTGTGAGTACGTGACCATTCAGTTGATTATAATTATGGATTCAATCGTTAAAGGTGTTATTGATTTGAAATTATACATAAACAACTCGTTCCACATTAAAAGGATGTTGATTCTTTTTTGAATATGTTCAAAGATTTGTTAAAGTAAAAGAAATCACCGTTAAGCATTCACTTTTACGAGGCAAGGTGTTCTCTGTACCTTTCCAAGTGCGATTGTCAAGTGTGGCTTTTGCTCGCGTAACTCTGCTCCAATTATGAGATGAGCGTACTCATACAAATTCCTCGCCTTATAATATAAAGATAAATAACCAGCTGTTGATTTAAATGTGTGTTGTATGCGCTTGATAATAAGGCGCATTTTATCTTGTCAGCTCTGATAGATAATTTGGTTTGGAATTCGAAATGTCGCAGGTCGCAGTGTCGTCTTTGGTCGGCGACCGTACAAGGCCGCGTGGATGCGATGACCTCAGAGTGTTTTTGCACAGAGTTACGAAATCAAAATATATAAGATTAGTCTGCTTAGCGGCTTTGTTTGCAATATTTACGTATATATAAAAGGTTTCTTCATATATCTTATTTATATTCAAAATTGTTTTAGTACGATGGTTATAAAATAGCTGTTTTTGTTCAAATGAAAAAAAAAGAAGCAAATCAAGCCGAAACAGAATGAACGAACCAGCGTTACGGTCAGTATAACAATATGTAAAGATAATTGTGGCCACTCTTAATTGATTCATTACGCTAATCTTTTAGTATGATCGGGGCTGATATTATTTTTATCTAGCATAAGATCTAATTTTCTATCCAGTATTAAGATCTCATTTTCGTCGAATAATTTGATTCGTCAATTTATATTAGATAATTACTTATAGAGGCAGGACGATTTGACTCACGAAAGATATCTATAATGGTATTTCTAATCTTTAGTGCATCTATGATTGTATTGTAAGATTGGCGCAACGCGAAGTATTCAAAAGACTGAATTTATTGCTTTACTGTTAGCTACTTCATTTCATATCTAAGGTGTGAGGACTCTGCATATTGTATCTGAATTACTATCGATAATAATGATTCGGTCGAATGGAATTCGACTTTGTGTTTTTATTCAAAAGCGGTAATAAATAATTCCATTAGTGTGACTAATCCTATTAATTATAAAGGCAGTGGATCCCAAAAGTTGTAAATATCAAATTATTATTTTGAACATTTTGAATTTTTTATTGCCTTTTCGATAAGACACAACACTGTAAGGTATCTAAAATACATACAAATAAACCAACGAAGGATTTTCATATTGCCTTTCCCGTTTCTTTTAGAAATTATGAGGAGTTAGGAGAAACATTTTATAGAATTTTCCCGTTTTAACTATAGCAACATAATAGTGCCATTTCAATTGATTGGTCGATATAATCAGTGACTATTTTGACACCAAATGGTGTCTTAAGTAACAAAATACTTTTCCAGAAGACGCCAATTCACTCTTGACTAAACACACGGAGTAAATGAAACATACGCTGTCAGAAATTCCCCTTGTTGGAAGTTTGTAATGAAAAGGGCCTAACAAATAGCTTTTGCCCACGTCAAAGGAATAGGTATTCCAGGTAAAGTTAGCCTGTTATAAAATGTAATAGACTCTTCTAGGTATACATATAAGTGAACGGCCTGAGTCGCAAAAACAATTTTATCCACTACACAGCCCCGATATTTAAATAATTTACATCTTTTTTCTTATTTGGTCATTTGTGCAAGAATCCGAAACTGGAGCAGAATGTTTCAAAACAAAATTAATAAATTCTAATGTGGGCGTCTTTAAAAACATTCCATTGATTATTTATTTATATATTTATTATTTTTCGCCAAAATATTATGTTCACTGTCCGATGGCTTTGAACTCTTAATAGCGCGGTCTATAAAGATAATTTTTCCTTTACAAATCTGAATCTTTACATTAGCCAAAACACATCAGTAAATAATGACACAATACGTGATGATTTATTCCTTTATGGAATCAAGAATTATAGAGGACGTTTTTAACATTAATGATGCGATTAATATATTAGAACTCAGCCATTGGTCATCAAAAATAATCCTTGCACCTTAAAAAAAGCCTCAACAGCGTTTAAAAAACATCCGACGCACGAAATTGCGACTTACCCCCTATCTCCATAGTGCAGATGAACAGCGTGGAGAATTTCACCCCAGGCAACCAGCAGTTGCAGGTCTACCCTTGACCAGTAATAGCTTTGCCAAAATAGGATAAATACTAACAACTGCTACTAACTGCTGTTAACCCATTCCAAATTAAAATAAATTACCATTAAGACAACTAAGCTTGAATGCGTTTCTTTATAACAATTAAAAAAGCTAATTTATGTTTTGCAATTACTGCAAGTTAAGAAAAACCTAATGGTGGGTGACGTTCAATATTTCTTTGAAATGGGAGGTCATCTTCCTTCGCGATTACTAAGCTTAATCACGTATGAGATCATATCAATAAAGTATATAATGCATTGCTTTCCCTATAGAAATTGCTTGATGTTTTCAAAACGTACGCAATGTTGCCAACGAACAATGAATAAGCATTGTAGTGTACAGCCAATATGACTGAATTAAATCGTTACCCGTTAAAGATAATAAAAATAAACAATGTCGTGCTGTGAGTAACTTATTATTTAATGAAGTGGTCACCATTTCGAACCCGCGAAGACTAACTTACGTACGCTTAAATACACTGTAACGGTATGAAAGATCCACGGACGCGAATCACGCAATTGTTCGTCAATTGATCAAACGAATGCTTTATGTTGTATAATTCAATGGGTTAGTAATAATTGGTATCAAATACAATTGACATAGGTACATATATCGGTATGTGTCAAATTAATATTACAGAAGCTAGTTACTAAGCCATACTACCAATGCTAAGAACCATAGTGTCTGTAATTGTGCTTTCGTAGCAAATAAAGTCGTAATGGATTTTGTTATTTAATAACAAAGCATTTTTAATTTAGTTTTCTTATTAAGATTACTAAGAAAATAATTAAAAACATGACCGTACCATTTAAGTCGTAGAAAAAAAACTTCATTTAATCAATCAATTCAATTAAAGTTGTTTGATGTGGTTTTATTCTGTTATTATTGTCATATTACAGGTTATTAGCATAAAAATAATATTTTGAAACGACTTCACCAAAGCCTAGTTGATTTCAAATTAAATTATTTTCAAAACATGTGCTATCGTAAACAAAACTGATTTAAAATATACACTTATGTACATAATTTTACACACAGATACATAATAAATACTTTTGGTCATCACACAAATATTTGTCGTGGCTGGATATCGAACTCCCGACCCCCGGCTCAGCAGTCGCGATCACTAATATAATGGGACCATCAGGCCAATCGATATAAATATATTTTATGTAAAATGTAATTACTACTTTAGAACAAACCGCTATCATAGTTTATCATGTACGTAAACCTAAACCGAAATAAACCTTCCCATTTGTCTATAATACCTATTATACTTACATAATACCTGAATATAAGATAACTGCACCTTCTGTGCGTGTATCGCTTCTGGCCTAAGCATCATCCAAGTAAAGAAAATTGAAGAAACTCACCGTTTGTATAGCGGCAAGTCATCTTTGATTCCGATTATTAACTGAGGTTGAAAAACTTAGAACTTGGAACCAGTATATCAATATCATTAAATCCATTTATATTAAAATATTCGTTATTCGTTTATTATAATTAGAAGGCAATAAATATATAATTTATTCTCCACCAAACTGAATTGGATCACTAGACTTGTTTGTTTAGGAAATTATATCAAAATTCCATTCTTCATCGATTCGTTTTAAGGTCACTCTGTCTTGTTTATTTGCGTTCTACTATTCATAATATTGATTGTGAAATATTAAATTGATAATCAATTAAAAAGTAGAATTTTAACATTTTAATATAATTATTTAAAATTATTTATCACTCTTCATACTAGTAAACTCACGGGTTACTTACTGGAATGGTTTAGATCCATATAATATTCCATTGATGAGTGCGTTCAGCAACTCAATGACTACATAATATCCATTGAATATTAATCCAATAGAGTAAGTATATAAAAGTTATTTCTTTTATAAATATTAAGAAGACAGTGTGACACACGAGGCGTTGTTTGAATCATCTTTATTATCGATGACCCGTTGTGATTTCTAAGGATCACGGTATTTTTTACATTTACCATAAATTTCACAATAAGTACGTGTAGCTGACTGACTCATTCTAGAATGTATTTCTCAAAAGTTGCGATTTCGAAACGCCCTAACAGAACAGAACTTCAAATATTACTTAGAAATTCGAAAAACCTGGGATCTGTAATTCGACAAAATTCTGAGAACTATGTATTTATGCTCTCAGGCGAATTAATATCCGATAGAAACGCTCTTCAAAGTATAAAATTACGATTTGTAAAATCTTTTTTAATTATGCGTATCTATTTCATAGCATTTTCGCTTGGCAAATTAAGATGTATAGCTTTCGAAGTTCTTTTCAACTCTGAATAATGATCTTAAATTACTTTATCAAAGCACCTATGAAACAATATGTGATCGTATATGTGTAGAAAATATTAATTAAGTGGAGAAACCTTTGAATGGCACTAATTAATGTGTAATTAAGATCCTCAGTTTAAAATATATTTATCCACGTTTATTTTGTTATTACATTAAAGATATTCTTTGTTTGTCCGTTGATTTGTTTAACAGACTTTACAAAACAAGAAAAGTAAAAAAGAAAATAAATAATAATATAACTTTGCCAGGCAATTTGAATAGTGCTGTGAAAAATAAAATAATATTATTAAATGTAATATTATTTTCGATTATTCTATCCTTCTTCTTTTTGAATACGTTGAATTCACGTATCATTTAAATAATTTTTCAGCCCGTAACTGCCGCCTGCTTATATTTAAGCAAACTTACGAATCAATTAGCATCTTCATTATAATTCAAAATGTGTATTTGTTATATCAATTCATATTTTGCTATAGCAATAGTTATTAAGTATCATTTTTAAAAAACGTCCATAGATGTCGGCGAGTGATATTTGTCGCAATAAAACAGATAGTGTAAGCTATAGAAAGTTCATCACACTTGTATTAACCTACATTATAAAATCTTGGCCGTATAAATAATAATAATTAAGCCATAGCAGCGGCGCCAATGAAATCAGAATAACATTCATTTGAATTTATATCGATGCGTTTTATTTATATTAAACGACTTATATGTTATATAAATCATTGAACATAAAATATGCAAAAAATATAGCGGTTAGTTAAATTTGTTATTTAGTAGAATTTTAATTGATAACTTTTAGAATATTTATTTTTTATCACATATTTCTTTCCTATTAGTCACTGTTGAATCCGAATGAGTGATTTTATTTTATCGCAAGAAAGGAAGGACTTATACACGTAATTCGAGATGATTCTATGATTCACTTATTTGACGATTCAACGTGTAAATTGAATATTTTCAACGAATGAATTGAGAAATGGTGCCATGGTTTTGTTTACTCCTGTTACATGAAACTATCAGATCTCAATTTAGATATCTCTCACTTTTGAACAAATTATGCATACTTCAGACTTAATTTAACTGTGTCAACATGAACCTACTAGTAATAAAAATGAACAATTTATGCACCTATTTTATCTATTTAATTCGATAGTTTTATTTGATCATATTTAATGTAATTTATATCGTACTGTATATGTTTTCGGCTTTGTCTTACGGATTATTGTTTTTTGTTTTATTGTGTTTTGTTTCATATATTCCAATTTTTGCACTATGGTAATAGTGAGCTAATGAAATTGTTACTAACAATACATGGATGAAAAAAAATATACATTGTTATTTCATAGGCCTTCACGTGTTTTACAGTTCACTGTAGAAAAGTTTTAGGCGTATATAATTCCTTATTTTGTTTTCTACTCTCACCGTAACGGTATTAAACCAATAGTGATACTTAATGTTATAAAAACTCATTTGACTTGGTAAAGTCAAATATCTGGCCCGGGATTCGACACTCCAATTCCCGACGCGGGTGGTTGATCCATAAATTATTAACTATTTCATACAGACGAATACCAACTGCAGATTAATATTTATAAGTGCTGATACACTTGCAGTTAAAAAGTATTGTGTGTAATGCAATATAAAATTAAACTATTTAGAATTAGGGTTCTTTGTATTTTGTTTTTTTATTCATATTTTTTTGTGTAAGCGCTGTCTTAATGCATACTGATTGCACCTGTAACTGAGCTAGCACTGAGTGCAACTTCTAAATAAAGAAATAATATTGAATTCGAGTGTCACAAGGACGGCCGCTACAAGTCTATTAGTGCAAGATATGGTTGTAATATCACTCCGATTTGGCGTTACACAGTGTTACTACCGACTCTATTCATGCACATAAACCGTCACTAAGCAAATGTTGTTATATTTATCGCAACCGTTAATGTTAACAATATTAATTGTACATTGGTTAACAAAAGGGAACGAGACGGAAATAACGAAATAATATAGGTAGATTAATGTTTATTAAACAGTATTATGTAGTTATTCGATGTTAGCAGACGTTTAAAATTAAATTTATTATCATAAAAATTCCACGCGTAAAAATAAACTAAACTGACAATTTAGTATTAACATTTTTAACTTGATAATCTTATTTTATTTAAATTTATGTCGCAGATATGTAAGCAATGAGCAGCCAATTAATATGAATGTGTTCATTATGTTTCTACCAATAATAAAGGTATATTATTGACGCAGCAAAAATATTGAAATACAAATACTTACTGTATTATTATGCATGGCGAATATTGAATATTATAATATTCTTATGGGCCGAGTAATGAATGTAAATAAACGTACAGCTTAATGGATTTTTTGTAGCGTTTGAAAAATATTTAAATATCCTTTTAAACCTCGAAAATTTTCATAATCCAAATACAAAGTGGGTATCGCCACAATAAAAAAAATGTAAGCGCTTGAGTAAATATTGAAAAAAGAAACACGGTATGTTTATTATTTTATCATCTTTCATACAGGCAACGTTTTCGACCAGTTCGCGGCCCTGACATTGTTCTACAATTATAAAGAGAAAAACAAGAACATATTAAATGAAAGTATATAAATTTTAGTAATAATAGTAAAAGTAAAGTGTTAATTTTCTCAAATGTTCCTTGAAGTGAACCCTTATGAATTATCTGTGTTACAATTTAAGTATAGCTCCAACAAGAATGGTTCCTTGTATTGGCACGTATTGTGCACGTGCGTCCGATCTCTGAACAAAGGAGACTTCGGTCTGAAATACGCCGTACTGTATATCAGATGGTGTTGTGGCAATGTAATTTTTTAAGCTAGATACATAGAAGTGGCTGAAATGTATACATACTTACACAAAGACATAATATAAGGTTATGTAACATGTAAAGTTCAGTTTAATATTAAAACACGAGTGATTATGTCCTACTGACATTGTTCCTTACTCCTTTTGTAAGGGAAGATTGATCCATGCGTGACGTCCACTAAATCGTAGCAGAAATAATATTACTTACGTATATCAATAACATGCTATAAACTATGACAATATTTTGATGTATCGTTATTAACAATGAAATACTTGTTTTACAGTTTAATAATAGTTTTCTTGAAAGGGATGTTTGTATATGAAAGAACTGTGTCAAATCACATGATCGTAGTAACTGATTTACAAAGTAATGATTTTCAGCGTATCTGAATTTAATTTATATCATAATTTGTTATGAACAAAGTATGATCAATATATTTTCATAATGTTATATTGTGCTACGATAAAAAAATAAAAACAAATGTTATAAATCTTAAATTTACTCAACAAGAAGTGGTACTTCAAGTGAGTGCGGTGTAAATTTGGACAATGTTTTGTTTGTCTTTATATTGCATACCCGTCGTGCGTTGCAGCTTACAGTACGCCCAAGATCGGTTCTCAAATTGGAATTTTAGATATTCCTCAACAGTACCTGTATTGCCGGCGCGCTCACATCCGGTCGCCGTACCCACAATGAAGATTCTTGAAATACGTCAAAAGCATTTACACGATACCGTGACAAGGCACGTGTATTTCGCCTTCTAAAATACGAAATACAATAGAAATGTGTACGATAGAAATTTATATTTTATGTATAGGTAGCAACAAGCATTCAGCACTCCTCTGTGAAATCGATTTTCAGCAGCCGATGGCAATTCTATCATCACCATAGTCATATCATAAGAGATTCGGTTAAAGATGTGGGTTTGTGTGTCTGATATATGCTTTTATTTTCAACTCGACAATCGATCTTGTTTCGGATAACAATCTATAGGGAAGTATCTCAGCAGTTGATATCTAGGCAGACACGTTCACGACATTATCAGTTAAATGTTAAACGTATCTATGCACACTGATTTAGTGTAAATGGCTTAAGTGACGCCGCGTATTGTTAAATATTTCGCCGGAAGAATCATACTGTATATTTTTGCTGCTAAACAACAGGGCTTAAAGCTTTGTAATTCTAACTAAAAGGCGAGCTAGATGCATCACGATAAGAGATTATGCACATTATTTCTAGCTAGCAATACACACCTATGTGGTAGATGTCAGGTAGATTTGTCATTCGGTCTTTAACCCCACTTGATTGTGGTGGAATGCAGTGACTGATGGTGAGTAAACTGAATAGTCTGTATGTCCATTTATTTTTTGTGTATCCAAAAAAAAAATCCGTAGACTAGGGTTTCATCATTAAAATAAAGTAAGCTGAAATTGTAATGATATCAAAAATTAAGAAGTGAAAAACATTTTATTGTAACTTTTTTGCAGTCGCCCGAGTAATATAAAAAGTCTTCAATCAAAATAGTCAAAACAACGGGAGCACCGAACTTACAGTGAATGATAGACGAAGCTAATCATGAGCGTAGCCGCCTCAAGTTTCTAATTGATTTGGATTATCCATTAAGCTGTTTTGATGGATCTCCTTGTGATGTTTACAGAAGTCCGTGTATATTACTCGTATATTATTATTGATGTGAATATGCAATTAATCAATTCCCGTTATTCGAGAGTAAACGTAAACAGAAATAACTCTATAAAACGGTTTTCTCATTTCCAATAATTTAAGTACAATAATTATTTTAATGTAATTAAA
>DVPR01000491.1:0-13702 GCA_018239345.1 Oxynetra stangelandi
AAGAAAAAGAGAACGCTAATATAAAAGGTCCCTCTTTCTCGTTCTGGTCTGGATTGCGTATTAAGGAAGTTAGACATCGCATCAACCATTTCGTTTCATTGATTGAGCATGCACTCAAGTAAATGCTCATGACTAGGTGAGGGGGGCCCTTTATATTAGAGTTCTGTTTTTATCGCGCTATCGCATCCGCCCATTCCATACATATACATATGTTGTATGTGGTTCGATTTCTGTTATTTATTCATAGTATTCATATATTCGGGAACCTGTCATTCATATGTACATATATTCCTGAACCTTTCCTTATTTTTCCAACTAAAAAGCAATTTAGTTTGGTAACAAAATTTACACGGGCTACAACGACCACAAATATGGAGTGTATATGTTGAAATAGAATTAAAAGATCGTTGCTTCTTTGTTCACATATTCAAGTTCAAGTTTTTTTATTCATTGTAAGGTACACCCAGATACTCGTACACTTAATGAAAGTCATATATTGATAGTCTTACCCCGGCTTTATGCGCCCTTCGGCCTTTAGTAGACTATGGGATCTCCGAATTTAATGTTTTACTACGCAGCCTCCTTCCTCAGACTTTTTAAAAAGATACGAACTTTCATCCTTCATGATATCACTTGACGGGGAAAAAAATTGTACAGAAAACTTCTTTGCAAAGTGGGAGAAGAAGAATTTCGGTAAATAAGACTCTACGTTTAACAGTCAGGTAATGAAGACTTCTCTTTTTAAATACATATAAATACCTGCACGAATCACGAAAGAGCTCACACTCCGTGCTGTTGCTGAGACGGGGACACTGAGGGCAAAGCTGGTAATCTAGACACGATGGAACAATTTTACTAAAAAATATTGCCTGTTATAATATTAAACTATGTGCAATGAGAAATCCTACTGATTAAATAGATATACACTGTTTTAATTATTTTCAAAACGTTTATCTTAAATAAATTTCTTTCGACAATATTATCAACAAATGCTCACTGAATTTACGCATTACTCTTTAAGTAATTTAATATACCATTAGTTTCCTATGTTCCGTGCATGTATTAAGGTTAACACCACTTTGAGCAAATATGATTAAAACGTGTGTTATGGATATTTTAGGTTTACAAATAATATCACTAGTACAATCATCTAAACCATTACCTCTTATTTAAGATAAGTTCACTACGTCCACAACTCTAGCGGGATCCACCCAGAGGTGGATATTATTATTGATACCTTATTGTGTCATAGAGATCAGCTGATCTATCGCCTGTTCATAATTAATTACTTTTATTATAGTAACATGGTTCCTTACCATTAGTGCTCCTGCAGACCGGACGCACTGTTCTCCTGCTGGGGAGATGTATTAAGGTGCTCTCCGGGTTGGTCTTTTCGCATTGCTCATAATCGATGTTAACCTCGTTGTCGCGGACTAAGGACAGTATCTCCGTCTCGCGCCAGTACTCGCTGGTGTCTTTGTCTTTTTCGATCAGCATAATGAAGGGGAGGAACTGGAACGTTCGTACAATGTACGGAGCTTCAAAATTTTCGGTACAACACGATGATCGTCGACTTCACTTTGCAAGATGCCCTTATTGCCGCTATACAGCAGTGCCAGTATTGTTTTCTGATGGTTTGAAATGTGTAACAGTTCAGACTCCTGCTTCATAACTGTGTTGAAACTAAGCCAGTCGCAGTATGTCCAACAATAATATGCTACGATCATCAAAACAATAATACAAGCGCTGCTGATCCCGTGCTCTATAACGTGAAATTTAGATAAGCTGGATGAAAGTTCAAATCGAAATACCTTCAACGCTTCCTTATCAGTTGCATTGGAATTCCTAACTTTACTATCCAAAGTCAGGACGGGCACAACAGTTTTAGACGCTCCGTAATGCACGAACAAAGCCCACATAGTGATTACGAGCAGTGTCATTTTTACAGGAGCTCTGACTTCTTGAGGTGTATTGGTGTGACGTTCTGCTGATAGGAGATTGCCAATAAACTATTTCTTCTATCAGTCTGAACTGCCAGAACGAGAACTGTGTAACCATCAATATATTATTATGAATCTAAATAGATTTTACCCCTTGGTATCAAGTTAGAAATGAAAAGAAACAATATTTAATAATCTGTGTAATCCGAAACAAATTAGACGGAATTTGTTCAACTTTATAGATGTCCTCAGACAAAATTTGGACTTTCTAAAGAGGATGTTAAAAACGATTATGTATAGTTCAGAAGTGTGTACAAAAATATCTAATAAACACGGAAAATATAATTATCTTGATGTGATGTAACAGAATTCAGATATATTTTTTAAAATTGAATTAGACTGATATCTTGACCACAATGGTTGACGTTAAGAACATTTTAGGGGGAAATTCTCAAAGTCATGTAATAAAAAAAGTTTTGGCAGTTAATTTTAACGATGTATTAACGAACAACAAGGAAAATGGATTGTTATAAGGAACACTTTATCATTACTATTACACTATTTGAACTGTTTGTTTTTATAAATATTATTTTATTTCAATTAATTAGTACAATAACTAATTAATTATTATTTATTAATTACATTTTATTGAAAGTAGGCGAAGCACGTCAGGTTTGCAAGGATAGAGATGTTTGGCACTCCGTGCTCTCTGCCTACCCCGCTAGGGATCTGGCGTGACGGTTATTTATTTTTTTACTTTTAATTAGTACAATACCAACAATATTTGTACATATATTGAAAACAAACAGTGACGTGTAGCATATAATTGTGAAGAAAACATCATATTCGAATGATTACTTTTCTGTTTGAAATAAAAAGACAATATGAATTAAAACCATTTATTTATTTATTTTTCATGTAAAATACTCAATACAAAAAGTGTCAATAATCAAAATTATTACAAACAATGAGTGAGTCGTCAAGTTGTATAGCCCATAGTACATAATACACATTGAACTCTGTCATACATTCGCATTTCGCATGTTCTATTATTTACGTCAAAACAATTCGTATAACATATAAAGTGGTAATCAAATAAAGAGAGCATTTGAACGAGTGGTTTTATGTCGAATGTACATTGACTGTCCAAACTTGTATAGAACTCAAATTACAGCTGCAGTGTAAAACTTTATTACGAACTCAATTTAAACACCCCATGTCTTAATGGACGGGACCGCACAGTTTACACGAGGACAAGACTGTTCAAGCACTGATCATGGCTACAAGGAGTATGGACCGAGTTGGACAACTACTGCAACAACGCTAAAGTCCATAATACATTTTTAAACAACCGCATCCCAAGGGATTTCGTGTAATGCAGGGCACATAAGAGTTCATGTGGCCAGCTGTTCTACCAACTGTTCACACATTGCGGGTGTTCGAATGTCCATAAGCGCTGTGCGTAGGAATGAAGACAAAATCCACACTCCCAACGGATTACATGATATTAACTTTTCTAAATCATATCTATAACCATGGCAGTGTAATAGTTATGTATCATTAAATTCGTTAGTAAAAAACTACTTTAACTGTACTGAGGTATTTTCTATTCGCATCCAAACACGCACACACACACACACACCCACACCCACGCACACATATGGGCGCATCACGACGCAATGCATGTGATTGTTATACTATAGCAGTGAAGTACTGATGTCTATTACCGTCACCAGGTCCCTAGCGGGGTAGGCAGAGAGCACGGAGTGACAAACATCTCTTTCCTTGCAAACCTGACGTGCTTCGTCTATATTCATCAGTCTCTTCATACATACACGCCGGTTTCGGAGGCTCTTGACTTCCCCCTTCTCTTCAAAATATACTCTTCCACCCATACGTACCCATACTCTTCAAAATACCCTATATGTGATACAATTGTTACAAAATATTTATAGGATAAAATAGAGGCGCTGTTCACTCAATACATAATTATTATTATCTACTCAGCAGTAGGGTAGCTGAAGGAGAACGGGAAATAGTAAACAGAAAATATTTTATCGATATAAACATGTGTATTAAAAGAATATGTAGAAAGAGGGAGTTTTCCTAGAATATAAATCGTAATTATCATATTATGAGAGCGGGGCGCGAAATCGGCGTTTGTAATGGGCGCCATTTATCCTGGGTACGCCCATGCTGTTAGGTGCCTATGGTACAATGTCCGAAGGTCATATTTTACATTAATTTTATAATTAATACACAATTTGCAATTGATATAAAAAGTATCATAAAAACTGTAGCAAGGTAATACCTAGTATAATTGTGACAAAAACAATTACGTGGCTATTTCTAAATTTCTTGTAATTTCTCTTTGAACGCCAAAATACATAGTAATTCATATTGTTTTATAATGTCTCATATTGCAAATTTATTGATTTTATGTCACACAGTTCGTTAACATTAGATTAACCCACTAATTTTATTTATATATTACATATATAGCTAGCTACATCACTACATGTCTCTATAAAAGGACGGATTTTAAACAATCTCATCAGATACACCCATTGTTCTCCAGAAACGTATAATTCTTTGCAACTATGGCTAATCGTCATCGGCTCATATATCCAGCCCGAGCTTTTTACGTTCTCGGTAGTGAATTATCAAACGTGTAATAGCGCCATCTAGTGGCTACAATAAAAACGTTCTAGATGCCCTCAACATCGAATACGAATCGCTCGCTATCGAGCGCGTAAAAGTTTGCGTTCAGCGCCCTGAACCTCATACGGCGTATGTCAAATTGTCGTAAGACGTGACGGAGGACCGCCAGCACCCAGTGAGGAATATAGAAATACAGTAATTATCATAATATCATCAACATTGACCGAACTAAATAATGAACCATTCATTCCGTTCACTTACGTTCATATCTTAATTTATTCAATGGCAGAATTTCTGACGTAAATGATATTTTAACTATATATTTATTTTATGTATATTTTACCAGCTGTCTAATGACAATAACACAGACAATGCCTAATTTGGGATCAGATGGTTGTGAGTAGAGATATCCCAAGATATTTACTATTATTTAGTTAACGACCTGAGCTCAACTACTGGGTACCACGGGACTAAAGTTGCAAGCTCTATCTTTTTGGTGCGCTTCCCTACATATTTGCAGAACTAAATACTGACACTTTCGCTTCCTACCGTAAGATTCAACTAAACGTATTGTACATTCCGTTCTAATTCACTCGTTCATTCAATTTACTCGTTCATTCGTTCGTGTTTCTTTTGCTTATGGTATACTTAGATGAAATCAACTCCAAGGTAAACGTCGACATATGGCTTGTCTTGGCCCTTGGGATGCAGAAAGGTTCGGTACAATTCACAGGTACTGCCCGCCTAAGGGCAGTCGTGTGTGGAAAACGTTAAATATTTAAAACTCTAGACTGCACATTACCTTACCACATTAAACATTGCGACCGCTTCAGATCTATCGTGTCCAACTAATTTGGTTCGTTGAAAGCCAGTGCTCAAATGAAAGTTGCATTTAAACTATTTGATTAAGTGTTTTCTGTCTATGGCTGTAGTTATTTTTGCTTTTCATTTTTTATCATACGCATTCTAAAGTATCCAATGTATAACAAATATCTAGGGTTAGGTTATTACAGTAAAGTGCATTATTTAATATTGAGGCAAACTTAAATATTAAATCTGTTATTGCTGACCATTCAATTTTTTTCCTTCATGCTGTGCCACGTGATTTGATTGTAATTATTCGGTACCTTAAAAAGTGTAGACTATACTTTTCCAGTCCAAAAATTCACCGCACACTCCGGGAGGCTTGTGACAAAAAATACTGTCATATACATTTACATGAACTAATATGGCAGCTATTTCCAAAAACGCTAACAAATTGTCACTTAGAAATGACTGAAGGGTAATTTTAACGAGAAAGACTTTAATATAAGCTCAGACGATGATGTCACAGTTCATAAATGCCGCAGACTGCTAATATTCGAATACCATAATGGTTATATCCCTTTTCTGCACCAAACAAAAATGTAAAAAAAATGTTGGCATTACAAGTTTCCAATCGGTGTTTCCCGATTTTTTGAAATGCGTTAATGAACCAAATCTTTAACATAATATGCAAGATATTTTGGGTACATTCTTTCGAGTCATAGAATTAGAATACCTTATCTCCGAACATGGACAGAAATAAAATACTCTAAAGAAATTACATGAATATTAACAACAATAGAAACATAAAATCTTCACACGTTCAATTAAATAACATATTGTTTAATACTATAAGTGGACTAGTGTACCGAGACTAGAAATTTAATATCAGACGTTAATAATAACCAAAAATAATATCAACATAAAAAATAAGCTTTCCGTTCATTCGTTTCCTAACTAAACAATCTATCGTGTGCTTAACCTTGGGAAATTCGGAATAAACCTTGCAACCACCACGCACTCACTCTCCCTTACCTCTTCCGGCGAATGCTGGTTCGCAAATCCATCAACGCACTGGCCGTGATGACGCCGTGTCTTTGAGCTGTCCCCCCATAATCGTAATCCGCATCCCCTCCTATTGTTATAGTAGAAAAGGAAGTGGAATTTCTCCTTTGCTGCACAGCTTTCTTTCCGGCGCTCAGAATTCCACTCTCGGACGGACTCTGTCTCGCCACCTGGTGAAAGTAATCGCCGTGACAGTTCGTCTCCAACCAGTCCTGTCCCCTGCGCTCGAATAGCTTCGTCGCCCGTATGGGTTTCGGGATGGGCTGCTCGGATCTGTAATTCTTTAACGGTTTCTCCAAGGGCTTGGACAACTTCGGTCTGGTCTTTTGATCGGCCGACACGCTTAAATGCTTGGTTTTCGTGTGAGCGTCGATGGTCTCGTGAAAACTCTTACTGCTCTTGGTGGGTGCCGAGGATAGCGCGTGTGCTTTGCTGCTGTGGAAATATCAACAGCATTAATATAACGGCGAGGAACTCGAAAGTAGGTGGAAGTATGGTTTAATCTATTTTCTATTATTATTCTTTAACAATGATGCTTTACTTCTTTTCTAACGTAAATTTCGAATAATTTTAAATCTCGGCTAACACAGGATAAATATTTGGGATACCTAAAAGGTATTTTTGCAATGACTACCTTATATCATGAATAGCGACAGGCCTTTGGTTGCAAAATCTAGTTCAGCTATTTATCTAGTAAATTACTAGCCAAAAAGTGATTTTTGATCCTAAGCTAATTTTCTCATAATTCCTTCATCATTTATTTTACTAAACTCTTAATATTTTATGAGAACTAGACACGTAAAGTTGCTTTACACTTACAGCAGAACGGTTTATGATAGAGCTTTCCAGAATACAAGATAATCAGACAATGGCCCAAAGCGATAGGAGTAATACTAGACATTTTTTGTTTTACAGCCGAATGAGAAATGAAGTGAAATGATGAACAAAAAAATGAGGATGTCATAACAATTGATACCTCGAGTAGCTCTTCCTAGGCTGAACGATACTCGATGAGCCCTTAGCCATGATACTGTAGAGCTTATTCCTGTAATCGTCCACAGACAATTGCTTGTCGTCCCTTAACGGTAACAGCACGTCCGATTGTAATGTCGGTTCATCGCGTTCTCGGTGAAATCTACAAGATTCACGAAGATTTTTAGAAATCAAAACCCCCTATTGTAGGAAAGATTCTGGACATATTAAAGTGTATTATCAATCTTACTCGCTTCTTAGCGGAGTCTCCTACATATTAAAACACCGTGTGTTAGACCTATCATCAACATACGCACATGCATACACGCCAACATACTCAACTCACTCACACAAAGACAAGAACACCAGACTTCATTCATGCAGTTCGAGGATGTTTTTAATTCAATTTATCAATACAATTATGCACCAGCATCCTACTTAGTTATCTTTATGATGACAATTTTTATTCTTATTAGCGAATGGTATAGAATGGTTATGACTGAAGTGTTTTAACTCAATCCTCAGGGATAGCGCAAATTTGGCTAACATAAAGTAGCATTGGAAAAATTTGGGCAAAAAACAGTTTGAGCAACAATTTGAATTTGAGTTACAATTTAATGTAAAATGCCCAGCATGTGCAATTTCATCTTCTCTTAGTCAAAAAAATAAGAGGTACTGCGAATCCCAGACTGAATACTCCACTAATAAATTGAAAGTTCTCCCTATTTTCCACTTACTTTGCAACGTATTCGTGATCCAATGCTCGCTCAGCGCTCAAACGTTTAGCGGGATTGAAGACCAGCAGACGGTGGACTAGATCCGTTGCGTCCCGAGGTGCACAAGACATGAGAGCGTTGAGGGTGGCCTTCGTGCTGTTGGCGGCCGCTTGTTCCCTGATCAATGACGACCCATAGCCGCTGCACAATGCTGATATATCTAAAAAAGTTCGTTAACCGATAATTGTTGATGAAAATATCATTTGGAGATTTACGATAGTGACTCTTTTAACTAGTTGTGCTGCACAGTTTCCCCCGCGTGATTTACCACTTTTAATTTAGGTAGGTTATATTATGAAATTTATAATACCCAGAGTTAGTTTAAAAGAAGATTGCAACCGTACGCTCGAATCCCGATCTTTTCATAACTAACTTCATGACACGGTAGGTGAGAATTACATTTTGGATAGGAATTGCCCAGAAATCATTGTTAGTGAGCGTCTGCATTGTTAAAGGAGTAACAATGTCGAATTTCTAAGATCTCGTGATTAGTAGTATTTCACAGTGGTTTATGTGTACAGTTGATTAACCTTCAGGTGAGGGTTTCGGCAAAGCGGTCATGATGGTCTCCACCTGGTTGACGGTGGAGGTGCCCGGGAACAGCGGCTTGCCCGTCAGCATCTCGCCCAATATGCAGCCCAACGACCACATGTCGATTCCCTTAGTATAACTGAAAGAAGGGTTTTTAACATTTTCTTAAGGGGTCCACAATTACGAAGAAGACTGCAAAGTTATATACTTAGTAACACGTCAAATGGGATTAAAATCTTACCAGATGTCAAAACAAAATCATTTATTTTCATAAGTATATGGATTACCATAAACTAGTCCTTATGTAAAAATATAGCTTTTGTTACTAACTTTTTGCTAGCGATGAGGATCTCGGGCGCACGGTACCACCTGGTGGCGACGTAGTCGGTCAGGCAGGGATCTGCGCCCTCCTCGCCGCCCGAGTACACGGCCGCCACGGAGCGTGCGAGTCCGAAGTCCGCCAGCTTCACCCTTTGGACAATGCGATCGTCAATATACCAACTAAGAAGCACGGGACGTAATATGCATCGACTATAAAATATAGGCGTTTGGTGTTACTGTTTTTAACTCCATATGTTATATATGTAATCATTACTCTGTCTAAAGAGACAGGACAAAGGTCCTTTGCGATGTTAGGTCAACGCCGATGCACCGAATATGTTGAATTTTAATACAAATAAATTGATAGTAAAAAGTCATATAAAAAATAATCTTTTATTTACAGATTCTAAAAAGATGAACAAAAACTGTAAATTAAGTCACACTTAAATAAACTAAAAATTTACTAAAATCGGCATAATCAACTCATTTAACTACCGAACTACTAAGAAAAATATATACTGGTATATAATCTTTACATAAAATGAACGAAACCAGTTATTTCAAGTAGCACCAGTTCGAACAAACCTGCAGGCGCTGTCGATGAGCACGTTGCTGGGCTTCTGGTCCCGATGGATCACGTTCCCAGAGTGGATGTACTTGGTGGCCTTGAGCATCTGGTACATGATGTACCGCTTGTGGATGTCCTTCAGAATGTTGCCGCGTTTTATCACGTTGTGCAGGTCGGTCTCCATGTACTCAAAGCCGAGGTATATGTCGCGATTGTTGACAGCCCTGGTAGAGGGAACGAGACAAAACATGTCATTCTTCTTTTAGTACGAGAATATTTTATTTCCTGGACGATGGCACAATAATGTTGGTCTTGCAATTACTGCTGAAGAGTTAGGGCGACTAAAAAGGGCGCTATTTGGTTTAAAGAATCTTTATTTCTCATCAAATGTACTTTGTCACTTCCGGTAAGACACTTCGATATTATAAAATACGTAATTGTTCGACATCAATGTGCTATAAAGAGTGGTAGAGTAAAAATAAAAGGAAAAACAACCTCCAATGTGTGTACGCGCGTGTGTTTCTTTGTGTGTACAATATATTTAAAAAAAAACAAATATATATATATATATATATATATATATATATATGTTTAATTAACCATTCCTAACTATAACGCTTTAAGTATATAATAAAATAAATTATATTATAAGCACGGTTATAGACATAAAATATATTTTTAATAAAGAGACAAAATATGTTACATAAAGCACGTGGCAAGTAACGTACATGAACGTGATATCAGTGAGTAAATAAAATGTACCTGCGCACTGACACAGGCGCACTACTCTCATATAAGTATATACTTTGTTGATTTCAAATCAAAATCCACTAATTGCAACCTACAGCTAAACTAAAGCGCTTTTCTGATTGGTGGTGCTGGCGCGTCACTAGTGGTGCTCGAGACGCGGAATTCGTCACCTGTTGAAAAATAATTAGGCAAAAAAAATCTGCACTAAAATAAAAATTCAGGTGCGCTTAACGGCAGGCTCTGTGTTAACCACTTGACAAGAATTCGAAATCCCCAGACGAATTTTTGGTGGGAATTTCGCAGAACGTAGACTATTCCGGCCGAGTGTGTTCGTTCGTTCGTCTGAGGGAATCACGAGTGCAAAACAAACAGACCCCTTTATACCGGCGATTTTTTAGGGTTCCTTATTTTGTTGCGCTAACTGAAGTTTTGTGAAGATTAATTAATTAATAAGGATTTTTAAGGACTGCAGCAGTCAAATAAGCGATATAATAATAGGTAACTTTAAAAATCTTTATTCATCGACATTATAATGATTAATTGCAAACATAACGAAGTACTTATGGACAATCCACATGACAAGTGAATAAAAATAAAGGATGATAGAAATGAATAAATAAATGACGTATGATTAAGATACATACATATACAATCTGAAATATTTTCGGATAAAAACGTTTAAAAAGTAATTTTTCTTTCCCGTCATTTAATGCATACCTGTTACTAGGCTAACGTAAAGTAAAACACCGATTTAAATCAACCCTAGTGCATATTTTAAAAAATAAGGCCTTTTCAGATAATGCTGAATGTATCTGACTGAGTGAAAGAGAATTGCATCGCAATCAAGAAATCAAAAACAAACATTATAATATTTTTGTAAAACTAAAGCATTTCAATTATATTTTTCTAATTACTTCACAATTACAAGAATATTAATCTATACTATTTCATCATCATTATTATTAGTAAGCATTTAAATTTTTGATCAGACATTAAAAAACTTGCCTGTAAAGGAACGTATATATCAGAATTAATGACATTTATGTCAAGTATTTCACTTGTCAACGTGATTTGAGGCATGTAAACATATTGATTTGTTGTGCCTATTTTTATCACAATTTATTGACTGGCGCTGAAACTGCCAGTATAAAATGGATCAGGAGACAGCAAAAAAGCTCCTCATTGAAGGAGGAACATTTGTGTTCCTTGGGGTGCCTCAAGAGACTCAATTTGGTATTGATATGGAATGTTGGAATACAGATGAAGATTTCCGCGGTATTAAAATGATACCTCCCGGCTTACATTATGTACACTACTCCGCAGTGAGCAAAGGCACCGGCGACGTGACTCCTAGGTAATCATACATTCAGCATATTATTAGATTTATTTAGTTTTATTCATTTGAACTTATGGTCGATATCAGACACAGTTACGAAAATCACATCTGTATATTGCAGCGGATGTCGTTGCCAAACCAATCATTACGTATGCATGTAAATTTATTTTGCATGTTTTATTTAAATTTACTTTTTCATTTTATATCATGTATACCTTTGTTGTACGGAAGTTCTTGGAATTGTAGACAAATAAAAAATAAAAGATGGATTTTACACTCGCTATATATTTATTATTATTGTTATATCCTTATTAGTATTATATATGTGTTTTATATATGTCGAATTTTTATGATAACTTATTCATTGTTTGGTTGTGAGCATCGCTCAATCAATCATAGGCTTCCTTTAATGCTCACTATCATGTACTGTCATCAGCTTGCCACATCCAACAGCTGCCTGCAACCTTTCTTAGAACTTCATCTCACCAAGCCGTTGACACTACACTCCCTGTCCCACCCATCTCCATAATGACATAAATACATGGAAACAGCTTCATAAAGACATTTCAATATAATGATAGTTTACCTAGCAACACTACAAGAATTTCAGTATGGTTTGGCTTCCAACCTTCCCATAGTCCACACGAGCCAGCCACAGGAGCCTAGTGTACTCTTCAGACTTCTGTATAATTTGCCTCACTATGTGAACTTCACTGGTCCATAGGTGCAGTGCTTAGTGAATATTACAAATATTGGTGTGATGAGCAGAAGTATTTTGTTTGTTGTGTTGCTGTAAAAATATATATCAATTTAAGTAAATATTTCTAAGTATATATGTAGTGTATTAGCTGTATGATTACCATATCACAGGAACCCCTTAAAGACCTACTTTGGAATCAGATGACCTTGAGTGGAGATGTCTCAAGATATCATTATTATAATGTGGTCCAAGGTGTTATATCACCAAAACTAACATCTTCCTGTGACTGAATGGCATACAGCCTTCTTGCAAGTTAAACTCTAGGATATAACTTATAGAAGTGGCTCACAAGAGAAAAGTGTCTATCATTCTAAGATGAGTTTTATCTCTCTTAAAAAAAGCGAACCACCAAACTCTTGTTCCATGTCATCAAAGTTCTCATCCAGTAGATCACAGAGTCATACAGGATCTGCGACCTCTGCAAAACGGGAATTCCTACCTCCTGCAGTTTTGGAGCAATTCTGTCATCACCAGAGGCTATTCCATGTTTTAGAGACATTATTGTGTCCTTAAAATTTTAATAAGGTACACTTATTTATGATGGTAGTAGATGAAGCACATCAGATTTGCAAGGACAGAGATGTTTGGCACTCCGTGCTCTCTGCCTACCCTGCTAGGGACCTGGCGTGATGGTTATTTATTTATTTATTTTTATTTCTTACTTATTTTTGATGGTAGAAGATGAAGCACATCAGGTTTGCAAGGACAGAGATGTTTGGCACTCCATGCTCTCTGCCTACCCCTCTGGGAACCTGGTGTGATGTTTATTTATTTTATTTATTTATTTATGATGGTAGGGGATCTACTTATTCATATGCTGAGCTGGATCTACTTATGCATATGCTGAAATCCAATCATTATAGTCTTGTATGCATTACAATAATCATAAAAGTGATGCTAGCCAATCACATTCACTTATATATCCACACAAAGTATTCTTCCATGTAATCCTAAGTATTATTTTTACTTCATGTTTTTTAAACTTTATATGACTTTAGAGTGGTTAAAATCTCTTGTCATTTTTAGGTCAGTATATAAAACATATTTCCTTCTAACTTCACACATAAGTAGTGTGATAAAGCAAGTTGTTTAAAGGACCGATCCTGTCACCCCTAAATATAAATATTTAAGAAAAAAAATAAAAAAATAAATAACCGTCACGCCAGGTCCCTAGCGGGGTAGGCAGAGAGCACGGAGTGCCAAACATCTCTAACCTTG
>DVPR01000492.1:0-13701 GCA_018239345.1 Oxynetra stangelandi
CTCGGTGCTCTGTGCCTACCCCGCTAGGGACCTGGCGTGGCGGTTATTTATTTTATTTAGTTATATCTAGTGATTGTTCAATAAATAAGCTTTTATATTTTGTTCTATCAGTTACGTCACACAAGTTACTTAGTGGATTGGGATATGGAACATAGCGGCTCGAAGATGTTAAGTTCATGAGCAACAAAAATGTAAGGGTTAAAAACTCGATAACTGTTAAAGTCTCTACATGGTGAAATGAAAAACTCCGTTAACTGCATATTACTATACCTTGGTATTCTGTTCTTATGTATTTTTTCATTAATTGAATTTTTATACACGAATAGTTTAGCGGTTGCTAGTACACTTTTATGTGAAGACAAGTAAGCAAAGGATCGGGAGCCGTTCGTGACATTAGTTCTATTATTATACGATGTACGTTAGTATGATGAGTTACAAATGCGTTGCAACGCCATGGATTCACATCATGATCAACCCATTGAAAGTTCCACTGCTGGACATGGGTCTCCTCTCAGAATGAGAAGGATTAGGCCATAGTCGATAGGCCATGGATTCCCATGGTCGCCAAATATACACATACATAGATAGGCAATCACAACCTTAAGACAATTGTAGCTGGTGTTTTTGATGCCCATAGGTACCAGTAAGTAGCACAAGGTGATCTAAGCGTTCGAAATTGCTACATTTGAGCATAAAATTTAATAACTTCTGTCTGTGTTAGAACCCGAGGTCTCTATGTAGAGTCATTAAGCTTACATTGCGTCCATGCTTCATATGCTATCTCATAAAAATTAACTATGGCCACCCCTTTCCGGACCTCTCTCGCATATTACGAATTTCTATGATAGCGAGCTATTCTTAGTATTATAGAGACATTGATTCGATTTTCACAATAAAAACAAAGTTATTTTTTTGTAGAGTCCTTAAATGCTACTGCGAATTATCAATGAAATCTGCAATAATATTCATTTGATTTCTGAAAAACGAGTATGCCAACATAACGGTGCGGTCGAGTTAGTTAGTAATAATTAACTTAAAGTTAATATAAATAAAACATTTTAAATTAATTTTGGTCTATATGTCTTACGTATGTTTTAAAAATACGAGATCTCTACCATGTAGAGTCATTAGGCGTAACAGCGGCACCCATGTTTCATACGATGCTATAAAAATTAACTATGGCCTCCCCCACCCGGGTGACTCTCGAATTTCATTTGTTTTCTCAATATTTCACAGCATATTGGTCATTATTCTTACGTGAGATTATAATTCTGGAATAGCTGGGGAAATGAGATTTTAGTGCTGACCAAGCTTTACGAGAAACCGTAAAGTTCCGAGTATCTATACAGATAAAGCATGTTCTGTTTCACTTACCGCAACTCTAAATGAATTAACTACATGTAAAATAATTTGTCATATTAATTTCTGATATTCGGTGAGAATATGTTTAATTCAAATTATTTTTATTCATTATAAGGTACACATAGATACACTTAATGAATGTCATAATATTGATAGTCGTACCCCGGCTTTGTGCGCCCTTCGGGCTATCGTAGGCTGGGAGTAAAAAGCCGGCGAAAAAAAACTCCCAGCACTCTTTCGAATTTGAACGGATAAGAAAGTTTTCAAACTTAAAGCTTCAGCGGTTTGACCGAATAATATATAATAACTTTAAGCGTAGTAGTATTCTATTAGAAACTGCTAAAAAATTATAGTGTTCTAGGATGATAAATTATAAATCTGACGTTCAAGAATACAATGTTTAGTTACCTCAACAAAATACGAAAGCAACAATTCTCAGCATCAGATTTACTTTAGATTAGGAGGCGTTTGGCGTACAGGGATGAATAACAAAGCAGTGGTTCACGATACGCCAGCAAGCGACACCGCACCCGCCACTAATTTCTCGAGGGCGGCGCGCGACCGCTCTCCGTAAATAATTGTCACGCTCAAAGAAAACCCAACGAATCTCGCGATTAGCATAAAAAGCATCTAAACAGACCGCAGGAAGCGTTGCCTTCCTTCCGCAATATTTGTGAAAAAATTACACACTTCCGTCCGACATTTTGTCTACAGTGCGCGAGTGAAATAACAAATGTTAATTGCAACCGGCGAAATACATTTCTATGTAATTAATGATACGCGTTTGTTTAATGGGAATACCATAACCTTTAACGATAAAGTCGAGGTTTTACTGAGTGGTCGCATCGGTTTACTCATTGCCTAAGTTGTACTGGCCACACGTATGGTGACCACGATGAAGAATCCCGTATTTGCGACAAGGTTGAAATAATTATATTTATTCGAGTAGGAGCATGAAATTAATTGAAGTTACCTATATGGTAATATGTATCTTGTTAAGTGCATTTCAACATGGGATTTATGTAACTATCAACTATGCAATGGTAAAAGTTCAATAAAAGTCAATTTGATTACCAAGATTAGTGTAATTACAAACACTTTCGCGAGGGACTTTTGTAGTAATTATCGCATAAATAATGGTAAATATTTCTGTATGGTTCGTTTAAGTAAAAAACATATTGGGGGAATGCATACAAAAAAACCAGATTACTACAAAAGATGTATATTGACTCTTAGTTAAAAGCAATGTTTTTATTCAGAGATTCGCACTACACGTGAATGGGTGAAGGCTTCAAGTTATACGAGTTACTGCGGTCTCAAGTATGACTCTACGCACAACTTTAAAGTAAACAACATGTTAAGAATAATAAATAAATATGAAAAAGTTTCATGTATACTTAATAAATAAATGAAATTTGATGAACCTAATTATTTACCCTATATAACAAACACAAGCAAGCAAGCAAGCACGCACGCATGCACATGTCGTTATTGTGGCTATAATTATCTATAACGAAAAATACATATCTATTATAAGTCATAAGATTTAAGTTTTTTTGGATGCTGTAATTAATTGTAGAATAAGAAACTAATATTTTTTAATTTAAAAGTAAGAAAGATTAAGAATATGTAGTTCGGTTTTCTCACCCGTAGACCTTGCGAGCAACAACTACGTATATATATATATGTATATATTTTTACATATTTCATTTATATTAACCATAATAGTTTCTACACTTACATATTACTTAGTAAGTACATAGCGTTTGTATAATTTGAATCATTATTATCATTCACCTGAACGATCTTCAAGTTATACGGTCTGTTGATTATTTCGGGTGGCAGTGCTACATCTGAGCAAGTCATTTCATATCGACTGAAAAGTAATATTAGAGCTTAAGGTTGTTAATAAAATAATCAAAATTAATTTAAAAGCGCCACGAACTTACTGTTGAATATAGCTCCAGTATTAGCGTATCGGTCATGCGACTTTATAATTTGATACCAACCACAAACTGCCTCACTTGGCTATATACTCGTAAGTTTTCACTTCAAAAATAAACAGATTAATGTGGCCAGTTAACCTGACATATCTAGGCATTGAAATAATATTTCTTACAGATTAATTACATATATCGATCTATTCTTACTCGGATGAACAAGAAAAATTAAGTGTAATCTGTATAATCTCATAAGCGGTACGCATTCATTGCATACAAGGTACAAAACATTACGTCTCTTTATTCGATTATTCAATTTATTCAATTTTATCATATTTTCTATATAACAATGACTAGTCCCCTACAACATGCTCTACAGATAACTGTAGCTGTCCTCCTATAACATTGATTAAAGTCCTGTAATTTCCATGGATGCAGTTAAATCATGTGTTCCTCATATCATACTCCTGCTTAGGCTTCCAGTAGACCATCCACTTTGGTCGTAGAACTATTTCTAATTTACAATTACGTTTTTGAATGAATGAATATGGAGTTTTAATGCGCTTTAAAATGTGATAAGTGTATTAAAAGCATCGAAGATATTACTTTCAATGTTATTCTTAATATGTATTTCAGTTTTTGAAAAGCCGTTTTAAGTATTATGAACAATAACAAATATTTGAACTCATTTATTGATTGTGCTAAAATGACTCCGCTTTTGCATCAGATAACATGTTTCGGTGTGCTATTTGAATGGGTTGAAAAGGTGGTTTAAATCTTTGTTTGTTTCGTAACTCAGGTACTTGTATATTTTTGGATTGTTTTGATAAAGAGCGAAAGGGGTAAGTACTGCAGGTTATTAGTCTGAGATAGGGCGTGATGGGTGGTTTGTTCCGGCTACAGAAAGCAGACACGTCGCACCGTTAAAATTCGGAAATAATTTCGCCTCAGTGGCCCCAGCGCCAAACACTCCAGACATCTGCTCCGATTCGCAATAAATGTAGACGGCAGCAGAAACATAGAATTTTATCACGACCCTGTCTATCACAAAGCATCCCTCGCTGGGGAGAGGGGCGCATAAAAGTTTACAGGCATTCAGCTAATAAATCGTGTCAAATAAATAAGTGTTGAGTCGGTCGGCGGCATATTGATTCGTCATGTGCCGCCTTAGAGCGGAGTGCGGGGGCCGGGCGCCGGGGCCGGGTGGTCATAAAGGTGCGTAATGGCCGCCGTCGGAAGACAGCGCAGTGGCGCGCATCGATTAGCACTCGCCGCCGCGTCAGCCGCCGACGCAACGAACGCTTCACTCACTTCAGTACCCAGTCACATTCTGCCTACGCTTTACCTTATTCCTCCACATTTAAAAGTTTCCATCACAAATTACCAACAATTTTCTTAACACAAAAATTACACCCTTCCGGGCTTTCTCGTTAATTACACGCACACTAGATGGCGCTAGTTGTCAGTCGAGCAATCGTAATAAAAATTTGCAGCATTAAATCTGTTGTCAGACATGTTTAAGAAAGGTGCATAATACATACTCAATTGTGAGTAAGACACGATAGTGTCGCTCTCAGTTAATAAGTCTAGTAAATTACAAAGCAAACTTGTGCTAGTCTTTCGAAACATAACCTGTCAATATTGTAAATAACCGTGCATAATGGTACTTGTGCGAGCCTGGCTCGGCGAACGGCTCGCCTGCGCTGCAAGCAAATATCATTTTAACATATCATATTTTACCTGACAAGTTATTTAATAATACTAGTGACCAAGATTAAGTTTTCAACGAAAATTCGATTTTTCTTACGTAGATAAAGTATTTTTCTTTTTTATATTTATTCCTCTCCCTAATCTTGTCCTTCTCAACCACAAATGTAGTTAACTTCGTACAGTTTTTATTTGGTTGATGTGTTTTGTAACTCTTAAGGTAGTAATGACAGATTATTAGAATGAACGACAATATCATTACGCACACGACTGTTTCGTATTTCCACCTACGACTATATTATCTGAGGAGCGGGACTGGCTCCCGGTACAGGCGGCTCTCATTTCGGTTACCTAGCATCAAGTGTTGGTAACAATAACATTTTATATGATTTGTTTTATTGTTTTGCATTTTTACATACTTTATATTTTAATAATATGGTTTCTACAATCAAATACTTTTGTATTCCTTACGGATAAAGGTGCGTTGATTATAACAAAAAGGATCATTCACGTTAGGTATATCTCAGAAGCGAGATCGTGTAGATGTTTGCGAGATATATTCAGATATGTTATTGATTAATCGTTTCAACTTAATTGCTCGCATCGAGCATCCTGTGCGCGGCCCGGACTCGAATGCCAGACCCCGACTTATTGCCTGTGCATTCGGACGTTGATTAAAATCTCTCACTACATTCACACAAAGCCTTACTTTGATATATGTATAAATCTTATGAAACGTCTGCTACGACCCGACGACCTGAGCAGCCCATCGTACGAATATCGACTCTATAAATCGAGGTATTAAGTGCTAATTATGAAATCAGACCAAACGGGCCTGCCTACCACCTGTCAAGTGATATATTGGCTTTAAATAACATATCTTATTTATGTTGAATCGGAAACAAAATGTATAAAAAGGTTTTATTATAAATAATCGAGCGGAGTCGAGTGGGAGGACGACTAAATTTGTACTCAGCCTTGTAATACAACTTATTGTCGGTGCGTGTGTGTTGCTAGCCAGCTGTAGATAAATTGAGGCAGATAGTGTTTCTTTCTCTGTCCAATAAGCGATTGTAGCGAAACTATCGTTCACTATAGTTATTATAAATGAAACGCTTTAAATATCATTACCCGTATCCAATAATCGATCGAACATTTTGTCTCCCACCTCGTCTTTTTAATGTCGTCCAGCAAATGAGGCTCTACTGCATATCTGAATGCATTTTTAATGTTATTAATGAATGAATTGCCATCCGATACTTTATAACTTTACAATATTTTATTTCTTGTGCAAACTTTTCTCATGAAAACCTCCTAACTCTTTTTCGGCCCGATTCAGCTAAATATGTACCATTTTTGCATTATTTATTTGGGTGTAACAAAAAATTACATTAATTGGGTAAAATTAACTTTAATATTGGTCCAAATGACGATGTTTACTAGATGTGGACGTAGAGGCTTATGGAGAAACAGTAATTAAAATGACATAAGTCATACATACGAGGTATACACAGCAGTCGTGAACGAATGAGCCACTCGGTCAAAGTAATACGAATTCACATTTCGATAATACAAATACGACGATATATCAACGAACCTTTGGACGTAGAGACCGCGGAACCATTAAAACCGTTCATATTTCAAAGCAGATCGAGTTTTCAGCTCCCGAGTCTATGACACACTCGCTAAATCTCTCCGAAGGCGGTCTCCCCGTCCATAAATTTTTATTTGGTAAATAAAAATAATGAAAATAATAAAAGCCCCGAGCCCGCCGGAAACATTTGTCCCGGTAACGTCACGCGTAATCCGCCCGTTGATTTATTATTAATTAGCTCATATTATATTTTAAACGCACGCACGTCTATTTTCGAACAACTTATATAATTTAACAAGAGAAATATAATACATATTTTGCACTATACTGATCACAAATTAATTCTAATTTGGAAATTAAAAATTGTATAGCAAGTTATTTTGAAAGTGTAATAATAAAACTGTTAATTAATTAAAAGACTAATAAGCAAAGTAAATGTTGGAAGCAAAGTAAACGGTTGAAGCAAATGAAATGATGGACGTATGGGCCGAGGGAGGTCGAGACTCACCTATCTCGACCAAATACGTCAGATATTGGCTGAAGGGGGAGTCAAGAGCCTCCGAAGCCGGCGTGTATGCATGAAGAGACTGATGAATGTCGACGAAGCACGTCAGGTTTCGAAGGACAGAGATGTTTGGCTAGGGATCTGGCATGACTGTTATTTATTTATTTACTTGACCACTTATAATGAATTTCATAACAGTATCTAGTAGATAAGAAAATCATGTTCATATGACATAAACTAGTATACGTTTTATCCGAAAGATAGTTGCGTGGCGTTAATTCGATAATTACTTTGCTTTTACTTTCCTCAATATCGGTAAATTGTTTAATTTTATCATTTATTAAAATAATTAAGCTTGTTTCATACAAATCATTCTGAACGCTATTGCTAACGTCTACTTAATATTGTATTTTAAGATAAATTGCTGGTGTGACCCGAATTTAAGCGACGGTCCCTACGACCTTCATGACATGACATCGATATAAATGCAGAATATTTACTGATTATTCTAAACTTTAATGATATAAAGCGTTGCATGTAAAGTCCCCCGCGCCAGAGCACTTTTAATCCATTGATTCCGTTTTTTGGGCTACTCGTGCATTTGTCAGAGGATGCAATGTTATTGTTTAAATGTCAGGTGGAGGGGGTGGAGAGGGGCGGGGGAATGAGTGTAAAGTTAAGTCAAGTTTGCAAGTGTGTCCCGCATTTGTCATTTAGTAAAAAATAGTGCAATTGGTTTTTATAGTTTACAAAGCAAACATCGCATGATTTCTAATGTCAGTGTTATGTTTGCAGCGCGATGCCATACAAATCTGCGGTTGTACCTAATGTGCACGGGCTTTTAAATTTGATCGCACACCGTTGAATATATTTCTATAGCAATAAAAATACACACCTGTTAAAATGATAAAAATAACTACAGTGCATATTAAAAATACCTTTCAGAATGCATGAATTTCTGTGACAATTATAAGAAACAGATATAATAAATAAAAGTTTACCCAGTGTTGCTTTGCGGCCGCAATTACTTCAGGGGTTGTATTACCCCATGAAATGTAGCATGAAGGGTTTAACCACTTTTATAATAGCTCTGTCATCGTAATTTGATGTTTATCTTCAAATTCAAATTAATTTTTTTTCCATTACAAGGTACACATAGATACACTTAATAATCTTAAATATTTGCAACTGACTTTAAGAGACTATATTGTGTCATTTCCACAACAGTATGTAATCTAAGCATCAGAATTCTAATAAGTGTAATTACGAGGTAGTTTAGTTAATTTGAGTGAAATATTTTTTTAAGTGAATAGAGCGGCAGGTACAAGTGGCCCTGACGTATACAGACCATTAAACAGGAATTATGTGTCCGATTTTTGACCGTTTACAGAAGTGTTGCCACTCTTGACGACTGATATGATCATCTCTAGTACACAAATGTACCAGCAAACACACCCTTCAAACCCTAACACATTGCTATAATAACAACCGGTTCACTGTAGAAATATGCGTAGCAGTGGGTACTTCCCCGAGCGGACCGTATACGAGTACACTCGCTACCGCTTACCAAACTGTGGATTTGTGTAAACATTTGTCCATGTAGGTCGCATGCCTGAAACTCTTTTTAAAAAAATCCAATGTTGCTTGGGCTTCAATTAGTTTTAGAATGTTTAAAAATCTAGTTAATCTAACCTGGGCTAATGAGGGACACCTAAATGTCGTCTAGCTGCCCAAAAAAATCTCGCAAAAATTAAACTTTATACGATAAAGCTATTTGGCAGTACTTGTTACTGCACTGACATAAATTTGACGTATGCTATGCTACTTAGATCAGGGTGGCAACGGTCTTCGTCCTTTATTTAAATATTACGTGCATAATTAATGACAAGTATATTCTGTGAGACATTAAATGTTTCGACGTTGTAAGCATAAACGTGCGATTTTCTAGCAATCTGGTTGATCTTTCTCATAGCATCGTGGGTACAGAGCACAGACACCAAGTGAAAGTTTTTTGAAGTCCATTATGTGCCATCGGCCACTATTATGCAAGTCAGTCGTAAATCTGTCGCACGTAATCTGTCTTTTATGACGAGTGATGCATTACACCCATTGTTTGCACGGCGGTAAATTTAGTGTTTTTTTTCATAATGGTACGTACGGTAATGAAATGTTTTGTAATATATTTTTACTCATTCATATTAAAACTGTTGATTCGTATTTTCTTACATTGTTCGTTTGATGAATAAGTTACAACAGCGTAGAAATTCCTATCGTTACATTCTAAAATGAAACATGAAATTTATTTTGATCGGTATCCAAAAGATTTTTTTTTAACCTTTATTCAAATTCAACTATGTATAAATGCTAAATTCAGATAATGAATAGAACAGATATTGGATATATATTATGGTTTCTACTAGAAGCGTTTTGAATTAATATATTGTTAAAAGTGATAATGTAGGTAATTAATACGAATCTCTCGTAAACAGTTATACTGATTCGATGGCAAACTTGAGTTGGCTATTCAATACATATTATTCCAATGTTCACGGCATTCAATTAAAGCTCTATGAATCTTTTGTTTTACCGATTTGCAATATTTTACATACCTGTCGTATAAATATTATTTGCACATTGTTAACATAAAACATCATGAGTGCAGTCGGTCCAGTATATTTGCTTTCAACTGCGTACAGTTTCACGCAGCGCCCGGCCACCACTATGCAAGCTGCTCATAAATCTGTCGCACATAATCTGTCTTTTATGACGAGTGATGCATTACTGTCTTTGTTAGTTGGCGAACATAAATTTTAGTTTTTTTTGGCAACTGTCATACAAACTTCTCTGAGGAATGTTCCCGAACCTGTTTCGAATATTTGATTAGAAGATAAGTCGCGTATGGTTACGATGATTTGGCTCCATATGTCTGCACTTTTATTCACGTATTGTGTTCACCCGACGTAGTTAAAACTTGAAATTCATAATGTAATTCATACTCAATCTATGTCAATAAAAATTAATTGCAAGCGCATCTTGTGTAACTAATTGGTTTTTCATTCATCATTTTTTCAATATTTTTGTCATAGTTTAATTGCTTAAATCTCATTGGTCTTTGCTGAGGATTTGGGGTTTGAATCCCTTTAAGCTTATGTTTTTGATATAATGCTGAAGGTAAATATTTATCCAGTGTCCAGCGTAAGAATAGCGAATAGATATGATGAGGACGGGAACCTACGCAAGCTGAGTGCGTCTTTTGCTCGATCATCATCACACGAATTATAAGAAGACAGGCCGTGGTTTTGAGGAATTAAAACGAGGTGGATCGCTTCGATCAAATGGAACAATCTATTTGTGTTGGGGTTAAAACGATAGCGTGTCTGATTTCTTGTACTGCGAGTCGAGAGTGCGAAATGAATACAATTTGCAAAACGCCAATTATGTTAATACAGTCGTTGAGGCGTTCATAATCCTGACGTGCCTCTTCACGCTAGTTGCGGCGCTGGCGCTCGCTCGTAAATCGTCTATCAACGTTTTTTATGCAAATTAACAGAAAAGTAAACACTTTCGTGACCGTACTTACGTCTTCGGACCATTAACATTCGTGTGTAAGGAAACGCCCGCTTCCCATAGACATATGTGAACATGCTGTAATGATGACATTAATTTCTGCCAACAATAATTACTTAAAAGTCATAATACTGCCTTCTTAAGCATGTTCTTTTGTTAGTCTTCGTATTAATTGTTCATTACCGATTCATGAACAAGCTATTCACTCTGAATGTGCATTAAAAGAGGAAATTGTTTGAGGCAATATTTTTAGAGGATTTTTTTTTACTTTTTCAGTTTTTTTCCCCCTAGCATGTATAAACTATTACATAGGTATTCGGGATTACAATTACCTACTCGGGTACCTTATCTTGCGAAACTCACACAACGTAATTTGACCCCAAACTGATCACACACATGATAAACAATATACATGAACCAGGAATACATACTTATATAGTAAATTCTACTCTGAAAAATACTCATGTTTTGCATATAAATATTCATCCTAGCTTTGAATCAAAACCACAAATCCCAGTTCGGCACTACTCAGCCACTAGGAGAAACAGCACTAACCGGCCGCTGACCGCATTACCAAATGTGTTAGTTATTAATTGAACAAAAACTTCACATAGTATTGTAACACCAAGTAAGCCGTATAAGCATATGTATATATGAGTGTATATATTTATAGTTTATACAATTATGTGAATGTTTAAATATGCGATGAGATTATAACAAGAGGGATTATAAAGACGGAACTAATTGCCATATTCTTGTTATTTTTTTTTTAAATTTTATCTTGCAATCTGTTGCTGTGAACATTTAGCATGGGGTTAATTCTTGTTTTATGGAAGATTTTATGGAAGCTTAGCTTTGGGATAAGAACGTGGAAGGCTCGGCGGCGCGGGCAGCGCGGGCCAGGCGGCCGTAAATCTGTCAAGAACCCAAAACAGCTTGCAGCAACCGCAGCTGACGCTCTATTGTTTCACATGTGTCCATCGCGCTACACATTACTAACAGCAGAATTATTTGTTATTATATTATTATAGTAGACAAGGACAGGAAAAAAAAAATTGAACTTAACAGTCTTGTTGCTACATAGTCCTGTTCGAGGTCGTTTGCAAATGTCCATGAGCGGTTATTATATAATTATTGTCGATGTTATTCCCAGCATTTTTTAAATATTGACTAGTTATATGTTTAACGTACTGAGTGGGATGCATTGCAAGCATTGTGATCGAGTAAGTCTTTGATTGTATTTCAAAAACACATTTTTTATTAAAACATTCGTGTGCAGTGGAAACGATCAGGAACACTTCAAAACTACTATTAAGGGATAACAATATCAAGTAAAATTCGATTAGTACTGTATGAATTGAGGATATGGAATCATTGACTAATGCTAACTATGCCTTTAGTAAGCATGACCATCATGCAATAAGATATGTGCCTAAGACTTATGTGATGGTTCAGTAAGTTATTGTTTCACGGTCGTGATAATCGGGTTTGGAAACTAAAACCATCAGAAACCATTTAGGACAGTAGGTCCGTCCTGGAAGCGAATTGTAGAGACCTCGATTTAACTAATATGATACAAACTATTGTGTTCATGAATAAAATAAATCTGTAACAGTTTAAAAACTTTAATATAAAATGCTAACTTATGGTCTACTTAAAGTTATTAATTAAAAGCATGTGTAAACTACCGTCCAAACTCGTAGCTTTCTATTTCACTTGTGGTAAGAAGTAGGTTTGTTTGTAAACTTAGGATTTGGACAGAATTCCGGCGTTACCAAGAATGTCGGCAGCTCGGGAGGCTCCACCGAGACACGCATGCCGTAAATCTGTCAAGAGACCTCGCGCGCCCGCCCAGCGACTCCTTGATCGCTAAGTGCATTACTGTTTCTTATGGATGAGTAAACATTGTCCATGTAAACAACGAACTCTCTGTATTTTCCTTAAACACTTGAAGTCGAAATATATATATAAAAATGTTCGAAGTCAACACCTTACATATTCGAAGTATTGCACAATAGCATAGCTGCAAACCTTTTTCTCTCATCCCTTATTTCTTTTGTTTTGCTAGTTAACAACGGTTTAATAACATAAAATCTATATTAAGCAACCGAACATATTTATTCAATATCACCGATACACTAAGGGTATCGTAAAAATGCGTTATCGTCAGCAATAAATCTGCCAAATTCCCCCTCAACATTATTTGACGGTTCTCACTGTATTCAAAAGTTAACGCACATTCAGTAAATTGAGTATAAGGTGTTGCGTAATTGGATAATATGGCATTGACTTATTGGATAGGTTTTATTATGATAATAAGGAAAGCTAATTTTTTATAGTTGCTAGAACATTTTCGGTTTGCCCACAGCAGTAACACGAAGCAAATATTTTTGAAACGATTTGTGTTTTGGTCTGAAAAGTGACGTTACAAGTCTGCGTTCAATTCCCGTAGCTCTGTAACCAATGATTGTTATCTAATTAAAAGTATTATAAGTAATGTATTACAAACCGAAGTCAATGACGCTAATAGTTCTATTCTTACGGTCCCCTTCGTGGGTTCTTGCAGATGTCGGCAGTGGCCAGTGGTGAATGCTGCCTGGGTGTGCTACTCTCAGACGAACTATCTGATGGAAAGTGGTAATGGATCGGAGTGACAGTGAAGTTTGATGACAAAATAATGTAGGGACGGTTGCAAAGTTCTGAGATAAAAATGTATTCGCAAGGGCGGCACTGGTATAATGGCCAATGAGGTCGTCGAAGTGATAAAACACGCGGTTTTGATGTTTTTATTTCAATCGCGCAACAACTTCGTGTTCAGGTTATGTAACGACATGTCGCCAGCGTTATATCAAAATGGCAGTGACTCAATATTTTTTAATAATTCCTTACATTTTCGAATTTTATAGCACACATTAAAATATGAGAGAGACATAGAGAGAATGGATGATAAAAGAATGACAAAGAGGATATACAACGCGAGTGTTGATGGACGTAGGTGTCGAGGGAGGCCAAGGCTCGCCTATCTC
>DVPR01000493.1:0-13699 GCA_018239345.1 Oxynetra stangelandi
AAAGGTAGGGACTGAACTTTCACTGGAATCTTATTAAATATTTTGAAAGACATTCCAATAAAAGAATGACTTGTTTTATGTAGCCGACACTTAGGCAGTGCGAGTTTGTGGCAGTTCCTAGTTGTAACAAAATTTGAACCATGTAAATCCTTAAATGTAACAAATATATATAAACACTATATTTAAAGTCATTATGTCATTTGAAATGCGTTGCACGATTAAAAGTATCGAAACAACCTATTTATCGCAGAATGAAACAGTTATATGAAATATTTCGGCCGCCCGTGTTGCCTGGCTTGGAGGGCAAGGTGTCTGGAATCAGTAGCGACACGGAGTCGTTGTTTAATCGAATATTAGCATTACTACCGCCAGAGTGTGATCCGCATCAATATGTTCCAGACATGAAAAAATATATGAAAGGAATTGAAGAAAAACTTCCAATTGTCCCACCCCTCTTGCCGTATAAAATGAAGGACATATTTTTTCTGTTAGGTGATTACTACTTCAAAAAGGAGGAACTGAAAAGTATCAAATGCAACACTCTCGATGTTATTATAAATAATGATCGTTTCAATTCTTGGGCTCAGATATCACTCGCAAAAGCAATGGAACTCGAAAGGTTGTTAAACTCGTGTAAGAATTTTAAAAACGACATAGAATTTTTGAATCCGGCAAAAACAGCAATAAGATGTTTCAAGCGCGCCTTACAATTGGTACCTTCTCATCAAGATGTTAGAGTTGAATATGGGAATTTCGCATATTCTGTGCATTCGTTTTGCTCAAGGCTGTTGAAACAGGTTAGTGATTCACTGAGTATGGAAGACTTTGAGTCACTTGAGAAACAAAAAGAGGATATGTTGGATACAACACAGAAGTGCTTCAGCATGGTTCTTGGAAATTTAAACAACAGCAGTGAAAAATCTATTGAAGAGACTTGGCAAATTTACTATATGTTGGGAAAAGTAGCTGAAAAGCAAAATAAACCGCCCTCAATATATTTAGATTATTACCTTCAAGGTATAAAATGTTTGCATGAAATCGACGCAATTTATCCTGCAAAAATCAATTACAGTACTCCTACACGCCTTTGCATAGAGGTATTAGAGTTGCACTACAGAATACACGCCTCAATACTAAAGTACATTGAACAGCATGAGAATAAACCCATACCGGTATCAGTTGGGAAAGTATTTTCGACATTTATCGATGAATGGCTACAAGGGCCATTTATAAAGAAGCGACGACTGGAGGGCATTACGGAAACAGAAGGGGAGGCTAAACCTGAAGAACCAATTCAGGCTGCGAATATTCTAAAAAGATCTGTCAGTGACGCTGGTGACGAGGATACCTACGAAGCGAAAAGGTTTAAAAAAGAACAGGCTGGAAAGTTACGAAGGTCGGCGTCTTATGATACTGAGCGATCTGTTGTGAAAGAAACGCCAACTACTAACATGTCAGTAATAGAACCAAATAATGCAGCTGTTGAAGAAGTCATCGAACGAAAGGATAGTCAAGAGACTGTTGGTTTAGAAGAGCTTCCAAGCGTTCAAACAGTTGACGAAAATTATGAGAACAATTCTAAAGAGCCCACGGAACAAAATATTGTGCAGGATAAAAAAGAAGAAAGCTCCAGTTCATCTTCGTCCACATCGTCATCTGATTCTAGCTCCAGTGACTCTAGTTCAGATAGCACCAGCGATTCAAGCAGAGATAGCGACACTTCGAGCAAATCTTCGAATGATTCTCGGCCACTGACCGACGATGAAATCATGAAGATTGTTTCTGCTTGTCTTGACGCTTTAGAAGACTGCGCAAGCCGATTTCCGCAACACTACAAAGCAATCTACCGACTTGCTCACTATCACTTTTACTACAAAAGAGGTAGAGATATTGAAAGATGTCGAGACTTGATGCTGTCTACATTTACTTCGAGATTCGGCCAAAAACTCGGTGGCTTATTCAGCGAACGAAAGCCGAAAAAATTTTTCAATAACATCTGGAAAATACCTTCTAGTGAAGTTGATAGAGCGGGCAGCTTTCCTTTCCACATGAATCGATCTGTGTTGCTCACGATGGAAATACTAAAAGAAATAGATGATCACAAAACTTTATTAGATTTGAGTATGCATTTACAACAGATTCCAGACCAAGACAAGAAGTACTTACGTGATTCCGATAGGGAGGAATTAGCCCAACAAGCAATTTCTTTGTGTGTTCACTCTCTAAGGGGTCAGTTAACCAGGTTCAGTCAACAGGCTGATCTGAAGAGTAACGAGGTGGAGCAGCAGGCGCTGAAATGTTTGATGTTGGACATTTTTAAAGCGTACCAACGAGCCCAGAAACAACCGAGCTCCAAACAATTTACAAATTTACTTATTGACGGTTACAAACTGCTCAATACTGGACCATTCGAAAACAAGAATCTGATAGATCTCAGTATGAAATACTGTCAGTCGTTGAAGCAGCAAAATAACAATCCGAATTCATTGGACAAAACTCAGAATGTACCAAAGAAACAAGTCACGAAGAATGCTGACGTTATCAAAACGAACACCATCACGCCGTCGAACCCTCCAAAACAGGATCACAAGCCGCCTGTGTCCACCTCGTCCGCAGCGATACCGCCTGCCTTGCCGAAGATGTCGGCGCAAGAGATGGCAGCGGCTTTCCAAAATTACGTGCCTCTGCTGCACGATCCACTGCTGACACAGCAAGCCGCTGCGGCCCTATCGCTTTCTTATCTGAGCAACATAAGCGCTACCATGGCCCTACAGAACTCGTTACAGTCGTCGTTGCAGTATTCTGCGTTACAGAATTCTTTCCAAGCAGAGTTCTTTAGGCAATGTGTAGGGCAGTCGTACTCTCCCTTCAATCTTCCACCACCGAAGAAACAAAAGCGTGGACCGAAAGCGAGCTCCACGAGTAGATCTCTTCCGGTCACCTCTTCACAGGCGAAACTTTCAAAGCCGGCCACCTCTCAATCTACGTCAGTTATTAAGGCAATCCCGACATCCGTCATCACTCAAAAGCCAGCGTCATCGTCTCTGGCGCCCAGCATGGGCACCGTACTCCCAACATTGCCTGCATCGATGACCGCGAATTTAACGTCTTTTGGCGGGCATTCGTCGTCTCTCTCGCACTCGGGCGCACATAGTTCGCCCGCTCAAGCGCATATGTCAACCTCGTCCACTATGAACGCAGCGATGCATTCGAAGCCACCAATGCCACTCCAACAGGTCAGTCCCGGTAAAACGTTGCAGGAGAAGTTGGCGGAGCGCCAGAAGAACTTACCGTCCGTTTCAAAAGCTGCGTCGCACGACAGTGTGTCGCGAGACATAAGTCAGTCGATCAGTCGGCTGCCTTCCTCTTTGACAATAACGAAGACTTCGGTGCCGAAGCAGCCATTGCTAGTCGGCAAGAGACCCGAGGCTAAGAAATCTCTGCCATTCTCCGAACCGGAACCTAGGCCTAAACCGGTGTCGTCCAATGAAATAATAGTTCTCGATGACGATTGAACTAGTCTCAATCAATCTACGAGTCGGTTCTGCTATATATGCTATTAAACTATTAAATATGCTATTAAAACACACCGAACCGTCTCTATGTGGTTTCATGTAAACAACAAGTTATAAAATTGAAATCGTGATGTATATAAGTATATCTTTATGTAATTTTTTCATAAACATTGTCGTAATAAGAAAATAAACAAAGGAATTTAAATAAAAATATGATTTATTAACAAATGGATTTTCATTTTGTGAAGTTTGTTACAGATTAATTTTTATCATAATGGTTTAAAAATATTAATGAATTTTGAATAATATGGCATTATTTTTGTCTTTTTGTTGTAGATATAAAAATATACAATCTGTAATATTTAAATAACAATAATAATTATAAGAGTAGCAATCAGGACTACATATTTTGTAGATAATTTGATGCAGTATACATTTTTACAGATAAATGATAAACAACACTTGGTTAAATGTACTATGACGAAACAATGAATTAATGCTTTTCATGACCTATTTACATGCATAAAATCATGCCTACTTCCCATTGGGGTAGACAGACTAAGTATATCTACTGACTACACTCTAAACACACTTGTTTAACAATATTTAAAAACAATTTATTTCTTAGCACGATTCTACAGTTTTTAGATTAACGACTTTATCATACAATTTCACAGTTCGTAGATTTTACAGTTTTATCATATACGACTTAACTACACAGACCACGTTTGGACGTAGTATGTTCGAAAGACCGAGTGACCATATCGAATTGGAGCATACGTGTAAAATAGATCAATGATTTTGCTTATTGAGATTGGTCTATAGGTGTCAGCGTTCGGAGCAGTGTCGACCACAGTCCGTTTACTCATAGCGACCACGCTCGACGAGCGAGCTGACCACGTGGCGACAAATGGCCGTGGTCACGGTCGTCTTTACAAAGCAAATAGCAGACGAACAACTGGCGACATAACAAAATGGCGCCTTATTCAAATCCGCCGTTCAATTTAATGACAATGTCATTAGATGATAATTTATTTCGGGTAACACAAAAATTACTAGACATTTATAATCAATGGGTTTACGGCTATATTTTTCGGTATCCAGTGACACAGCATTAAAATATAATACACAGTGAACGCATATTACATTCAGTTAATTTCATTCTTCCTTATGCTCCTTCTTTATGTTAATGTACTTCCTTTGTGGAAATTCTATGTTAGTGAATTAAATTAATTATTTGTCCGCCAACAAAATGTATCATGGTATATACTAATCAAGGTATATACTACACCGATCACCATACACCTTGTTTGCAAATTATTGTAAATGAATTAAATTCATTAATGATATTGAATACTGAGTTTAATTAATTTGCAATAATTAATTATATTTCGTTCGCACTTAAACGACTCAATACTCGGAACACAACTAAGCCTACAGTACTCTGTAATGATAGAAGTCCATCATCATGTGACTAAGGTTCCAGCCGGCCAGCAGCGTGGTCAGGTAGGCCAGGCACAGGATGGGTAGCGGCAGGAGGAACACCCTGGTGTTGTGCAACATCGGCAGATCTACAACAAGGTGGAATAACTAAAATGTGTAACTTTGAGTACACATTGTAGTGTGTTTGTGATATTATATACATAATATATCTTTGTTTATTTTTAACACGCTTTTATTAGTTTCGGTCGTATCTATCTATAATATTACGTTTTTAACGGAAACTTTGAGCGCGATTTAGAACGACTTTGAATATATGTCGGATGAATTTTCGCATACTTATCAAAGACCGATGACAATACAATAATGAGAAAAAGTGTAATTTAAAAATAAAAAAATTATAATGGTTCAAAAAAAACATGGGGTGCACGGTGTCAATAAATCACTTAAAAGCACCCCACGTTTTTTTTTACATTGCAATATATTTTTTTCTGATTTCGACAATTCTTAATTCAAATTTTTAACACCATTCTTAAATTAAATTTATTTATTATTTTTTAGTTAGATTTTTCATAGGAGCGTGTTTCTCATTTATTTATAATTTATTACACATTTTATATACATATCTATTATATTCAAGTAATGCAAAAAAAACAAAATTAAAATAAAAGGAAGTGAAGTAGATGTTAATACCTTTAAGAAAGTCCGAAAATTTGTATTGGACTAGTCGAACGCTTCATTAATGAATACTGATATGAACGAACTAAAGTAAAAACAAAAATAATTTCAATAGAATTTAAAAAACAAAATTCTAATGTCAATTCTGTTCACAAATTGGTTTGTACGATTGGCTAAATTCGTCTACACTCAATAAGCAGTCGTGGCCGAGTGGTTAAGGCGTCTGACTAAATATCAGATTCCCTCTGGGAGCGTAGGTTCAAATCCTACCGACTGTACATGTTAAATTCTACATTATCGTGTTTTATTAATATTTTTTATATATTTTATCTTTTTCTACTGCCTCTAGTTCTTTTTTGTTTTTTTTTTTTATGTTGTATGTTGTTTTTTTATGTTGTTTTCTTATGTTATGTTTTTTTTATTATTGAAAACGTAAAATAAAATGATAAGGTTATTCTAAATATCTACAGATGAACTGATTGTTTTTTTTAAATGTTGTATGTTGTTTTTTTATGTTATGTTTTTTTTATTATTGAAAACGTAAAATAAAATGATAAGGCAATTCTAAATATCTACAGATAAACTGATTAATTAAAATTTAACAAATGACGGAAATACAAATTAAAAATCGCAACAATTTTTTGAATGATAACTTTGATATGAATAAATGAATGAATGACAGTTCAACTTCAATACAATCTAATGGTATATAAATTATCTCTATAATTTATCGTGTCCATGAATAAATAAATTAAATTGCATTAACGAAATCAGCTGTACCTTAATGCCACCCTTTTTCTTCTCTATTTGGTGTGTGTTTCAATGTGTTGTATACACAAATAATTAAAATTACATAAAATGAATAAATAATTAATGTAGAAATCTAATTATTATCATAAAATAATAATCATAACTCACTGCTGTATCCCAAGAAGGTGATGTACAGGTAATAAATGATGGAGGCCAGCCAGAACGAGTTGGACACGAAGCAGGAGAGGAAGCCGCCGTGGACCAGCAGGTCTGAAAGTTAAACATATTAACATGTTTTACATTTATCTTCTATTATGGTTTTATTTCCTGTTAATTTCTTTCAAATTTTTTATTTAGTCTTTATTGAATCAGCTATCACAGAGGGCGGACTTAATGCCTAGAGGCATTCTCTACAAGTCTAATTTAATCTTCGCTTCGTAACTTCAAATATACATAGAAGATCATTTTATCTGTTTAATTATCAATACATAAAAAGAAGCCCGTGAAAAGACATCACGCATACGTCAGGGGTGAACGTACTGCTGAACAGCAGGATCTGGAAGCAGTGCAGCAACGAGAGTGGCGGGAAGAACGCGTTGATGTGCACGTCGAACGCGTAGCCCCACTCCACGTCGGGACCGGGCTCGCAGACCAAGTACTTATTGCTCACGTACCTGCATTGTGAACATGTAGATACATTTATAGTAATGTATAGGTAAATAATGCAGGTGTACCCGAAGTGATCATCTTAATCCTCTGGAAAAACGGTGGGTGACCAATACTGAATAGTATGGATACTAAATACACCAATATTCACTAATGCTAAGTGGATTGATTTGACTAACAGTGCTATTTCTGCGGTAATAATAATAATAATATTGTGGAACATTTTCACACACAGCCATCTGTCAAAGTAGACACTAAAGCAGTGCCTGTGTTATGCCAACAAGACATCTGATGAACTACATACATACATACAAAAGCATACTTTCATATATATATATACATACATGCATACAAACTACATACGTACGCATATGTATATAAAATTACATATGTATGTTTTTTACAACCAGACACAGAACTAAAACTTCTGCTTGTCAAATAAATAATTGTCTTGGGTGGGAATCGAACTACTATCCACTACAGATTCAGTGGCTGGTTTCACTAAACTTTGCATCACCTGGCCCGACAAATGGATACGAAGCCAAAAATACTCCTGTTAACAAGTAACATTAACTATGACTATGTAAATGACACTAATGACTAACCATCGCTCTAGTGACTAGCCCAAGAATTTGGTTGCTTGGTTAATTTCACCGGTTGCACCCAAATATCTATAATATTTAACCGATTCAATGCGGCGCTCTTTTGGACAAACTCTTGCGACTGGCGGCGAACAAATATCTCATGGCTCTACTTTGGTGCCCAACGCCATTAATTGTAACTTATCGGTTTTTTTTCGTGTTTCCACGTGTTTTATGTTTAGTCGCCACCCAAAACCGAACGTTTATTCGAGTTTTATGGGTTCAAAATTTGGAACCTCTCAGGTGCCACCTCCATACACAAAAGACATCCATCGCACAACCGTGGTGCCATCCCCACGGAATTGGTTAACACAACTGTGGCATCTAGATACTGATGATTGGAACAGATCCTTGTAACATACCAAAATATCGTGGAGACCAGTATCCCGGCGCCGATGAAGTCCACAAGTACCACGAACAGCACAAACAGAGACACCTGGCTCCAGCTCAGACCCATTTTCAGGGCGAAACAGACTGACGATACTGGAATAGTTTAAAATGTTACATTTATTTACAATTCTTTTATTATTTACCTACCTTTAGCTCTTGTTATGGGAAGTGAGTAATTCAAGTTAAGACAAGAGATTACCATCGGCACAGCTCTCAATTGCAGTTGTGGACTGTACACTACAGAAATCTTCATAAACATTAGCTAGGACTATAAAATGTGGGGTATACCTCATATTATTAACCTTCACTATAACCATAAGTGATATTTAAATCTTACTAATTGTTATAACTTAATGAGGTCAGAGCTGTTTACCCATTGAATGAAACTGAGAGCCTTGAGTGGATAAATGAAACTTATATTAGTTTAGCACAAGTGTATTTATTTAAAACACTGTAATAGTCTGTTAACTCTCAGAAATAGATACAAAATAATACTCCAACTCTCAGATATAGATATCAAATTATTCTTATCTCAGAAATAAATATACAGCTATATTATCATAGAATTTAAGTAAATATAAAATAATATTATACCTATATTAATAGTAAACAGAACAAAATATTAAGCATTTTCAGTAATATGTATAGCTGACATTGTGTCTTTTAATGTTTGGAAGTGGTCGGGTGTTTTCATTCAATTCCATAAACAATTGTGAGATAGTTGGCGACAAAGTAATTGTTCATTTATTGATTAAAGTTAAATACACAGTAAATATACTTGCAGAATAGAAAAACACTCAACAGGACCAGGAAGGCGGGATCGTCTCTCGCAAACTGTGACTTTGTATCTGAAATTTGCAATTGACGTTATAATTATTTTAATGATTGCGTAAAAAATGTGAATACAAAATATTTATAATAGATTTTTTTATTTTATTATTTACATGTATAATGTTATATAATATTTAAATATGATGTAAGTATATTTTTCTATACTGAAATACACTATTTGTAATATCATAATTCATCATCATCATCAACCCATTGAACGGTTCACTGCTGGACACGGGTCTCCTCTCGGAATGAGAAGGATTAGGCCATAGTCCACCACACTGGCCAAGTGCGGGGTGGCAGACTTCACACATCTTAGAATTTTTTTTTCTAAGCTGTGCAGGTTTTCCCGATGTTTTCCTTCACCGTTACAGCGAGTGATATTTAATGTTAAATCACACATTGTGAAGAAAGAGGCGCGCCAGGCTTTGAACCCAGAACTCCCCGTGTGAGAGCTGAATTCTTAACCACTAGGCTATCACTGTTTTTTATCATAATTAAGTTACTTTAATTATTCACATAATAAGTAACTTTACAACTAAGTGCAAATACAACAATATACTGCAACCACCAAGTGCTGGATATCCCTGTCCTTGCAAACCTGTGTATTTTCACTTGTGTAATTTTATAAATTCAATGGCCCTGAATCATTTCACTTACGCTTCCTGTAATTGAAGTTCCTGAAAACTTTTTGCGGGGCGACAAACAAATACACCATTTGCCAGGCGGCAAATTCAAAGTCCATCTGATTGAATTTGAACAGCCTGCGTAAGTATTTATATCTTTTGACCGCGGCGCTGGCCGTGGTCGGGTGGTAGTTGGCTGGCGCTGGCAACGGAGAAGTGCTCCTCGGGTAGTTCGTGGTCGGAGTGGGCGATGTGGAGTATTTCATCATTAAACGTCGACTGAACGTAAGCTTAACGCAAATACAATTTTATAAAACGTCACTAATAATATCAGTCGAAAATAAAGATTACTTCACAAAAATTCTGTATTGAATTATTTATTTACTTTAATGAACTTAATGCTCATCAAAGTATTGGGTCTGAATCAGATAGGCCATACGTCACAAACGTTGTTATGCCGCTGTCAAATTAGTGTCATAATGACATTTTTTTTCGTTCAGAAATCTTCGGCACTATCTAGTTCTTTCAGAGACGAAAAAGGAAATAAACATAAAAAGTAGAACAACTTGATAAATATAGTTTGCAGACCGAGTGCAGAAGTTTTGTACTTTTATGACTTGTAAATTGGTTGCATAACTAATTTCATTGTAATCATTTTAGAAGCAAATAGCCACGAATCATTTTCCACTACTTGTCATGAGTATTTACACATTAATCATATTTACTTTCAATCATGCAAGGTCATTATTTGGTACACAATTAGGATTGTTTAAATTCAAAACAATCCTAATTGTGTACCAAATTATAGTATTAAGGCGCTGTATGGGATTTAATAAATAAAACACTTTGTATTGGTTAAAATATTTATTTACTTATTTACAAAAAATGAGATTCATTTCTTATTGAATAAAGGCGACAACTATTAAACTGTACAAAAAAACGTAATTACGTGAATTCTATTCATCCATAACATGCTACCAGTTTTAAATCCAAATAGAATATTTTTGTATATATTTGCGATAAAATAAAACCAGTCATAAGTATGTTAGTATTATCACAAATCATATTTATATATACTGCGAGTTAATAACAAAAGTTAAATTCTTAAATACATATAAATTAATATTTAGAGCATAATAATCACCTATATTAAAAGTAAACAGAACAAAATATTTAGCATTTTCAGCAATATGTATGGCCGACATTGTGTCTTTTAATGTTTGGCAGAAAACTTATTTTAATTATTTCTATCAAACTGTAGTCATTGTATCCTTTGCCACTTAAAATAACATATGACTAGGACATTCAATTTTCTATTTCTCTTAGTGGTAACTGTACAAGCGGTATCCGTTTTAAAGGCCACACCTTCTGCTATTTCGCCATAAAATATTTATACATGTCTACGCACCCTGTATGCTAATATGAGATAAAGGGTCCATCATGATATAATATTATATCCTTAGTAAGATTATTTAATCATGGTTTATTTTGGCATGATAAATTAAAAATACCTTTAGAAATACAATTAAAGATCTAACTAATGAGCATTTCATGAATATCATGATACCAATAATGACTGTACGTTAATCAAGCATGAATGTCATTATTTTTTTAAATAATTTATCCAACGGCTTATGTTATATTTTGCTGCAGCCAGTTCAGATAGTGTGTGACTCTTGTGTAGACGCCCGGATACCCGGGCTCGCCGCACTTGTTGCCGAAGGAAACTACTCCGACCTGAGTCCAGCGACCATTGGCTAGCAGCATAAGTGGTCCACCGGAATCGCCCTGGATAAAAATTTGTCGTAGAGTTACGTCCGTTAAAGTAAATATAAAACAGTGTTATTTTGCTGATAATTTAAGTTTATTTTAATCCGTGCAAAATAGAGCTAAAGAACAACATCGACTAGCACATGACGCTTTTCATTCAAGGTGAGAAAATGCGTCTAATATTGATTTTCAACGAAGAATTAAGACAATTGTTATTAATATTGTATGTATATTATTGCTATGCTACTTATAGTATTCACAACGAAGATCCATAAAGATCCACATTTTATGGAAGATCCATAAAATAAATAAGACTCTGTTCGATGTTTAGATGTCACCAAGCCTCATGTTGATATATTATATAAAACTTGAATGAATGTTTAAAATATATTAGCGTTTTGTTCACACTAACCTGACACGCATCAACACCTCCGCGTGCATACCCAGCGCACAAGAAGGTGTCCGTAATTGGCTGAAAGTACGCTTTGTCACAGTCGTCGTTCCTCCACACGGGTAGTTTGGCCTCTAACTGCTTAGAGCTCTCCCCACCGCCGTATCTCGTCGTCCCCCAGCCTACCACTGTGGCCATTGTGCCGTCGAAGGTTTGCCGCGAGAGGTCACCAGTGGGCAGACAAATTGGAATGACATATTTCGATTTCTGAACGTTATCTGAAATACAGGTAAAAACAAAACTGTGGATGTTATTTGAATACAAAATCAGTACAGCAGTATTTCATTAAGTAGTCGGGTGAATGTAAATAACGTTCACTTAATTCGTGCACTTGCGTGTTTAATCGTCGGTGCAATTATCCGACAAAATACTGCAGCTGCCATTACTCATGTAAGAAAAAAATAGTAGATTGCTCGGAATATGTATATTTTAAAATTACGTAAATGTTTACCATTCTGTGATGCGATCATAGATAATATTTATAATGATTATGAGCTACTATTTTGATGGTGGATTTGCTTTTAAAATGTTTTTTTATTGTTTGGGAACAGGCAGTTAAAAGATGTGTAAAAAAAATGTAGAATGATAAAATGCTACATGCCGTGCCACGGAACACTCTTACCGGAGAGCACCAGCAACGCGATGTCATTATAAAATCCAACCCTGGAGAACTGCTCATGCGCCTTCACAGCGACCACTCTCAGCGTCACGGGGCGCGAAGGTTCGTCGTCCCTCCCGAGGTCCACGTCTCCAAGGCGCACGCTGAATTGGCGGGCAGGGAAACTAAAAATAGAATTAATGACAGATAAATATTGGTTCCATAGAATAGACTCTGTCTAGTTTGAAATTTACTTCTATAATCTACTTTCGAAAATATGTTCATGTGTTGTGTTAAGATATGACACGAAAGAATATGATTGACTGTGCCAAGAAATAATTGGGATTACATGGCTGTAACAGTAGGAGAGCAATAGTAATATACCTGTAAATGACTTGATTATAGAAGACTTTTTTATTTGAATCCAAACACAGTTTATAGTTCTCTGTAAGGTCGATGAGACTACTATTGGTAAGAATAACAAGGTAATAAGATAGCATTGACATCAACTCTTTGCAAGTGTACTTACGGCCTCTGCTTAGAATCTCTGGTACAATGGGCAGCAGTGAGCACGTGTCGCTTGCCAATAAGAGAACCACCGCACCAGAACTCGCGGCGTTTGCTGCCATGCAGGTAGATCGCCGCCATCCACGGCCATGCCCCGGGTTTCGATTCTGTGCCGCCAACGACACGACCGCCCTCGTCTTCTCGCTGGCCGCAGTCTACAAAAACATACGGATTCTGCATGAACTGAATGTATTTCGAGTTAAGTTTACATCAGATATAATATGGTATACTTACCATTCTCATCAACGATGTTTGAATAGTTCGCAATAACGGGTGGTGGTAAGGTATAAAAGGTTGTGGTCGATGGTCTCGAGGTAGTTGCAATAGTCAGTGTGGTAGTAACGGGCCTGCTAGTGGTTGGTGCTGGTGTGGGTTTGGGCTTTTTAGTGGTGAGTACTAAAATAGCAGAGGGCTTTTTCGTCGTAGGTCTCGGAACTGGCCTGAGGGTCGTGACAGGAACTAAGTAGGTCGGTTTGCTTGTTGTAGCCACAGCCGGTTTTTCGAAAGCTTGTGTTGCGGGAACTATCAGGTCCCGCGGGCAACACACGCCAGGCACGAACAAATCTTTGAAACACAGCGATTCACGTAGATTCACCAAGTTTAATAACAGTTGAGGACAGTTGCTTAGATCTTCACAGAACCCGTCTTCGCCCTCTGGTGTGGTGCAGGACCTAGCGTTGCTTTGCTGGTTCAGATCTCCGGTTGCTATCTTAGTTATCGGCGCATCTGGCAGTACCTTGGGCAGCGCTTGTTTGACGATCGGTGCTATTTTGTCC
>DVPR01000494.1:0-13694 GCA_018239345.1 Oxynetra stangelandi
GTAAAACTAACTAAGAAAATGAAATGATGGTGGTTATTTTAACGTAATATTTAATATAAATGTAAACTAGAAGAAAAGTAACGTAAAAACCCGTACTTCTCGCATGACACAATGTCAATATATAAAAGTATAAAAACAAATAAAAATATAACAATTTTCTATGCTCCAAGCAGTCGCCAACACCCAACCTCGATAAATATTTGTGTGATGACCACAGGCATTTGTTGTGGCTGGCTCTACATAAGTAAATATTTATATGTATGCCTGTAGTTTATCAGGTTTCTGGTTACCATAACACAAGTACTGTTAAATTGCCTACTCTCGGATCGGCCGGCCGTTTGTGGAATTGTCACAAGATATTATTTTGATTATTACTATTTTAATGAGATCCTTGTTATTATAAAATTATGACTGGCCAATGGCCACAAGTATCCTAAACAGTATATTACGTAATACATATTCAAGACCTATTTATCATCAACCTAATCGCATTCAATGTTAATGTTCAATTAAATTTGGAAAAGATAAATATATCGCTGAACTATGTTTGTAGTTGTGTAATAAACTTTTGATTGCAATAAAAAAAAAGTTGATTTTTTATATACTTTAATTAAAACAGTTTCAAGGTATATTTACACATCAAGAGAATGACATTAATTTATTAACAGCCTCAGAAATATATATACAGACAGCAAATTAATTACATTTCAACGCAGTCAATTCGTGTTCATTGTTTTCCTTTACATTCATCACATGTGGCAGGCTTACCGCGAAAAAGGCAGTTCATGTTTTGTAGGTTATGTTTTTTTAGAAGGAGCTGGAGCGGTTGGCGCTGCTGCCACACGTTGTTGGGCTGCGGACAACTGTGGTGTATCTGTGGCCAGAGCTCTAAGCTGCTGTTCGGCTGTTGCATTCACCATTTTCGTGACATTAGCCTTCATCTTATTACGTTCTGCAGCTTTCGCCTTACTCTTAACGGGCGCGTTGTTTCTTTTCGTCACTGCCTTCCCTTTTGTTTTCTTTACTTTAGCACCCGCTGGCAGCTTACTTTTTACTTTTAACTTTCCCTGTGCCATTATTCACGAACTACGTATTAGACCACATGAAAATATTAAACTACGAGTGATTAATACTAATTTGACAGCTGTTGACAGTAGTAGTTAATGTAAGTTTGACGTTCATATATTATATAGATAAAAGATCTAGAGATGGCTTTAAATTCCGTTCCTTACTCTAACGGTGTTATTATTGTAGAATTGCAACTGTTCGTAACATCTTAGTTTAAGTCAAAAACTTAAAGTTAAATAAATGCTACCTCATTTGTAAATTAATACTCAATTGTGACTTATATTGTGAAACAGAAACCTGATTCGATTCAGTACGAAAGTTTAGTATTTATGTAAAAAATACATACTTTTAAAGTGATTCTAAATTAATTAACAGTAAAAAAAAAGTTTATGTAGTTTTTTATCTTCTTTCAACAAAAATAAAAAATTCTCATCTATAATTTTAATTTACCTTAAAATATAAGTAGCAAATGGGTGTTTAAATCACATAAATATTTGTTTATCATGATGTCTCGTCAGAGCAAATGAGATTTTTTTATTTTTTTAATCGATACTTCTGAGCAGGGAGGGGCAATTTGCGAAATTTAACATTAAATAAGGGTGCATTATAGTTTTAATTGATCCACTTTATTATTTCATTAATACGTTACAATAAATTCTAATTCTAGTAATAAAGATTTATTATTATAACTCTATGATAGTATCGAACTTCATAAGACAATTATTTATAAGGCAAAAAAAGACAAATATGTTTAATTATTTTTATTCATAAATCGACTGTTGTAGTATATGAATTCGAGTTTTAAGTTCAGAAATATACATAATATATAATATCTAAATATATTTTATGTACAGATAAATAGAAAAGTAGTCAAGTATAATCAGCTATCGATAGATTCGAGCGGCGAGAGTGCAGGCAACCGGCGGAAAGCGGTGCGGACGAGGGCGCACCTCGCCATAAAACGTTTAGAAAAATAGATAAATCGCTCAAAAACGTCAGAATCAGTCGAAGGGATAGATGAATTAAGAGCGAGTGTCATCGAAGGCGGTAAACACGCATGAATCGCTGTCCGAACTCCGTTCACGCATACTCTGTGTCCGTGGAAAGAGAACGTTCCGCGGGAGAACGTCTGCCAGCACCCTCTGCCGCTGCGGGTTCTCCCGCTTGGGACTGAGCGAACGCTAGACTCTTCTGATAGCTGAAGAGTTGTCTCTCCAAGGAATAGTTCTCAGACTGAAGAACGGCCACCTCGCGTCTGAAATAAATATTTTTGCAGTCGTAAATTTGAAACAAAATTAAAGCATAACATGGTATTGATAAGCTAATGACAATGTTTTAAACATAATCACCTCATTTGATGCGCGTGTAGGCGGCAAAGATCATCATAGACATGATAAGTTGCTTGAAAAAGCAAGTAAGTGTCGCCCCATTCGAGTCGGACACGAAGATCGCCACCCGGGTGCAAAAAAGGGCATCCAGGGCGGGATATGTCATCAACGCGGAGTGCCGTTTCCATCATGAGTCCCTCGTCGGCGTTCTCTTGAGCATAATAATGTTCAAACGGTGTTCCAGGTAATTTGTCGGCTTCGCCTTCGCCTGCATTGGAGCTGGCGCGAACCAGCCACGCCGACCAGCTCACATATCGTAGGTGGTTACGCGGGACATGATGCACGTCGCGGTATAACATATGCAAGCGCACCGTCTCTGAATGCGTGTCGCATCGTAGTGCCCACGCTTGTTTGTCACGATCATAACATGTAGACGTACGGCCCGCGACTGGTACGGATAATTCCGCCAGAGCTCGAGCCCACAATAGTTCTACCGTCAAGCGTATTCCCTTATGAAGAAGACGCGATGGAGGACGAGGTGTCCATGCCGGTGTGCGGCCCTCGCTATCACACACGCACTCGAGAGGCCCGGAGTTTATTCTTCGGTCGCCTTCACCTAGTGCTAGCGCATAACGTATACGACTGCGTTGGCCTTCTCCAGATAGACGGACGAGACGTAGTGTCAGAGGTTCCTTCCCACCGCCCGTAGCAGAAACGGACCAATCGAATCCAGCGAAAGCAATCGGAGGCGTATCTAGTCGCGGTGCTCGAAGGTCACAAGAGTATAGAGTTCGGACGCGTGACATTGTGAGTTCAAGCTGGAATTCGCCACGGGCGTCCGCGAATTTGGCGTTGAGTTCTGCGATGGAAACGCAGCGGCCGCGCCCCTGCGCCGCACAGCCGGCACTAAACCGAACCTGCTTGCCCGAGAAGCCCTCATTGTTTGTAAAATGATCTCGACTGAGCAACGTGAAAGTGAAATCAACATAAACCCGCATGCCCTCACACGAGCCACGCCATACCAGATAAACACCTGCAACAAAAGTTTATTTAAATCATACAACTTAGTGCTCAGGTACATTGTGTATCTTTTGGTGGATATTCCTCGACACACAATAGAAACAACATAATGTATGCATTAGTAAATTAATTTTCATACTTAAATCAAAACTAATAACTCAATGTTTATGGCAATTCTGTGTCTTTCTTATTCAAACTTATAAAAAGAGAACCATCGACAATAGTCTATGAAATCATCACCGAGACAGCAATATTCTTGTTATTGGTTAGTAGACACTGTACAGTAATGACTAGTACTTACCTAAGGAGGCGTCGCTGCGGCTGAACGCAACGGCCCATCGTTGGTGTGCGCAGCAGAAGTCCTTGGAGGTGACGTCGCGGTCCGGCTCCCGGGTCGCGGACCGGGTGACGACGAAGGTGAACACATGTGTGTCGGCGCGGTCCTTGAGCCGCGTCGCGCGATACAGCAGCGCCATGCGCCCGCACCCCGAACGCCCGCTCCGCCTGCGCTGGGCCTGAATGAGTTACAGACCATTAGTCTATATCTGCTTCGAAAAACTTATGTTCATATAATTTCTTATGGTGTACATTTTTTTCCAAAATTTACGAAGAGATTGGCCCAATCAGTTAGTATGAACACAATGAGCCTATTTACATTTTATATATCAAACACCCAATTATTATTATTATCACACGGACAATCGTAAATCAAAACGAAGTATAGGACCCAAATCCATTACCTATTTCACCTACTTAAATGCTTTACGCAAAGCGTGACGTATAAAATGAAACACGTTTCGTTTGAATAAATTTAGTTTCTCATGAAAACGTGGTTATTATAGAATAATAAAAAAACCAATAAAGAGCGGACAATAAGCGGCGGGTTTTATTAGATTTTATATTATTTGCTAATTTTAATCCGTCACTGTGATGCACGGTCACGGACTTGTTAAGTCGGGAGTAAGTAGGACCTGCTTTACGGAGGCAACGAATATAATATAATATAATATATATAATAAAAAAATATAAAAAAATACTTAAATACTAACTAGTGTCTGCATTATAAATATCGTCCTCGCTTTTACCTAGTTCCAATAATAATAGACATGAATTTGTATTCAGAATGTGAAGAATTTTAGTCATAGTCGGAAACGCGGGAATTATGTTATGGTAAATTTTGCGCTCGACAGGTTTTATCAGAATGTTTTCTTTCACGGTTACAGTACTGGATATTTAAAGTTGAATAGTTTATTTGGTGTATGTTCTTTGTATGGCAAAGCTTTGTCGTAGATGGCGCGTTAGTAGTAATGGGTCACATAACAAAAAAATATTTTTAATGTACTAGAAGCGGTAAAGAAGTGTGAACACCACTTAAAGGAGAGGCATTTTACCCTTGGGGATTGTGTAGTGTAGGTGGTAGTGTGTATCATCAATATGTTGTCTATACAAAAAACAGCCATTAGACAATTATCCACGTAATTCGAACTCTTACCCGCCCATCTTACTGGGCATTATTAAACAGTTCGATAAATGAGATTTTTTTTCTAATTAAAATGTTAAATGAAAGGGAAATCGTTAGTTTATTTGTGTTAAAGATATTATTTTTTAAGCGATAAACAATCAATATCTTATTTCCTTAAACAAACTAACAATAAATTTTATAAATAATCAATCTCTTCTCCAATCTAAAGAAATTAGTTTGAGGTAAACAAAACTTAGTGTTAAATTTTACTATACAATTACAAAAGTATCTGGAAAAAAAAACTGTAAAATAACCTATATTTTCCACGTAAGTACTTGAAATTATGACTATATTATCGTTACATATCAAAATCGGTTTTCCCTGCTAAGACACGTTCAGGCAAATTTATTACCGCCTTCAATAATATTAGTAAGGATGTCAGACCAGCGAAACATTTTTCGTTTCTTTTACATAATTTCAGCTTACTTTTACATAGTATCAGAATAATGAATTTTATAAACTTATTTGAATTTAACATTTATTTACCTATGTCATACTTGTCTTTGAAACGGAGTTGTGGTAACTATAGCTACAATAGTGTATTTTTGTTGCATGTATTTGATGCCATTAGATAAATAAATGACGTCACACATAGCCATTATATACTGGTAGTTAATCACATGCATTAGCCTGATTGTTCCAATAGCCATTTCGTGTCAATTGTGAATCGTTATCGGGTACGCTAACACGAAATAAAATTTACATTTAAATATTTCTAGCGTACGGTGATAACTTGTTTAATTTCACAATTAATACAATATTTAGGAATTATATTTCCTTTAACACCTTCATGAACTTATTGTTATGTACAATTTACAGTTTATTTTTATGTTTTATACTTTGTAGTAGATACTTTGTTTTGGCCAAAGTAACTAAACGGTCATGGATAAAGCACGATGGAACAGCAATGGCGGCAGGTGACCACAATACTGAATGGAATGTTTCCCAAAATTTTTTATAGAACTTTCAAATCGAAATGAAAGCATTTTACAGATTAAAACGAGCATATTTAGAATATTTATTATCACTGTATCACTTATTGTTTTATAACAATCACATTAGTACAACTATTAGCAATTATGTGTACAAGTATACGGTCAGAGTTTAAGAAATTTGAGCGAACATAAAAGCGAAATGGACGAAATCATATACGAGCTTTGACAAAATGGGGCAACTCCAGCGTGAGGGTTCGTTATTATCGCAGGTGGAGTGTACACGGTACGCTCGCGCCTCCTCGCTGTGACCGCAACGAGCCGGACCAACAATTTGAATTTGCCGCGCGCACCAGAAATTGTCGCTTGCCACAGAACAATTACCCCATGACAGCCGGTTCATATAGCCATTTGACAAGTCAAGATAATTATGATACAGCAGTAATTTAAATTTGTAAAAGTAATTCTTAATATTGATATGCTGTTTTAATTTTATCGGTTAAATAAAGAAACATGTTCCAAGCGTTTACAAAATATTACTCAGTTCGTTGAACAATATATTATTACATTCTACAAATAAATTTTATGCGTATGAAGTTTTCTAAAATATAATAAAAAAGGTTAGTTTTTCGGCTTAAAATAATAAATAAAAGTTATTGTGGTCTTTTGTTTGCTTTGGTTGTTTGTGTTGGTACTAATGGTGAAAGCTACCACCTAATCAATTGATCAATTCCATTTGATAAGCATCTGATTGAATCATTCATCATTCCACCTTAGTACCTGCTAACATAGTGTTGCTAATAGTTTACATCAACTGAATTTAATGTTTTTTTTTTATTAAACAGATATACATATGTAATTTTAATGTCATTTATATTTTTTGATGATTAAGCATTTCGATGACCTTCAGGGCTATACTACTTTAGTTATCTTTGCCTTTCCTATGCATTAGAAGGAATTATCGTTATTAATATTGTTTCAATATATTCTAAATAAAAGTATTTGTAATGTTTTTTTTAACAGTAAAATTATTGGACTTTTCACAAATTTGTTTTTTTTTTGTAAATCGCCTCATGCTTCCTTACTCCTAATTGTTGTTACTTTAAAAACAAGGAATTTACTAACAAATTAGTTTCAATCAATAACGTCTCATAGAATTAATCACAAATAGGCAATCGAAGTCAAATTTCCATGTCCGTAAATCATAACTTAAGCCAGGGTGTTATCAAGAAGTGACGTGAACTTTCAACTGAATCTGCTTAAGGTCGTATCTCAAAGTTGCCCTCCGACCTACTGGGACTTTCTTGACTTATCGTCCTAACACACTAAAAACATTAGTTGTGGCCGGAGCGGGTTAAGAAGCTAAGCCTCTGGGAAATATTATGTATTTATAGCCATGTTTTAACGTGTTTTTATAACGCACGCAACAACTTGTGACTGCGGATTTAATTGAAAAACAACATAGAAATTATGAACTATTTTTACATAATATGTTATGAGGACAGAATTTACTTGAATCAATTAGACATAAGGGACTACCGACGAGGAGCCATTTGATACACCAATCAATATGCGAGGGTGCCGTATTATTTGTTATAAATATAACAAGAAACATCTATATAAGTATATATTTATGTGTACCTATATATAGTTTATTAGGCGAGTAATTACCATAGCACTGGCCTACGTACTTGACTAGTTCGAGATCAGTTGGCCGTGCGTGGAAATGTCCCAAGGTAAAAAACGCAATTGCATCATACTACATTATACTCGGCGAGATGGGTTATTTCAGGTTTTGTTATATTGAAATTTAAAAAATCTAAAGGTTATTTTACTCCTGATACCAAAATATTTCGCCGAAAGGATCACCGTGGATACAAAAAATTGAGTAATTCCAACTATTTTACAGACATGAGATAGAACTTTAATAAATATTGAGATATGATATATAAAGAACTCAAAGGTACTGAGTAAGCAATAGTAAGCATAAATACCTAAGTAAGGTTTGTTAAATTTTACCTTAATGTGACATATGGACTAACCAGATACTGAATTCTAGAAAAAAATTATAAATACGTAACGGAACGGTACGTACGGAACTAAATATTATAATAGTTACCTGCCCACGTACTTATGGTAACATAATCGTAGTTCATTGTTTTTTACAAATAACTAAACACGATTCCATTTTGGTAAGTTTATATAAAAGTCTATTGTACATTTCCAACTTGTCTCCTGTCAATAAAATAGTTTTAATAAAAGCGTCATGGAATAACGTTGACGACAGCTCGCTGAAAGGGTGAGAAAGTTTGGTAATACCCTTCCATCTATTTATTTACACGCATATCCATATATCTTGTTATTCACAAATATACGTTCAACGATATTTCGGTGAATTTCCTCGTTTCCCCTTCTGTTCTATTTACGTTAAATTCTCAAATTTCCTTTATAGAATATTCGTTGGTATCCCAAAAAAAAAACGTCATTTTATCGAAACATGCTTTAACTTGCATCACGATAATATCTTGAAGCGTTTCTCGAATCTCGAGAGAAAGTTCCTAAAGTAGCAGAAAGCACCCCTCCGTGCCCATATATCATACTGTGTAAAGCTTCACTTAAGGTAAAGTCTGCGGTATAAAATATAAAAGCTATATATTCAAATTAAAATACGGCTCTACCTTCCGTTCCCACAGGTGTAGTACCTGGAGGTATTTCATAAAAATACGAGCCACATTCACGTTAAAAGCTTAGAGAAAATTGGCTGCACTCCGAAGATTACATGAGCCCTGTATGATTTGAAAACCAGCAGTGAATTTAATATACAGCTTTAAAAGAATAGTTCGGTTAAATTTTAAGCGTTTCTATTCTACTTGTTAATATTGAATTTAGAAATAACTAGAAGACTAATGAACAAATAAATAAATCATAGAATTAGTTCAAGCATAAAGAATTGTCTTTTTTTCTGTTTGGTCGCATATCCGCAAAGGGTGTTTTAAATATGTTAAAAAAGGGTAAACCTTATAGATATAGCTAAAAAGCTAGCACTAAGCTTTATGGATAAGTTAGAAAGTATACGCACAAAGTGATATGTAAATATGTATAATCCGTTTTTTTTATGAAAACGAAGTGGGACCCCGTCAATTTTGCTAACGAATTTTTTTTTTGCATATACATAATCGTAACATACTTTCAAAGATAACAAATAAAATTCTGGTCCATACACTGTAACCATCCTTGCATGAACGAGATTAGCCATTAGGCTATTAACCCATTAGGCTGTGTATTAAGTATGATTAGCTATATGTGGTGCTACCATTTTAGATATCATATAAAATTGATAATATGTGAATTATTGTGTATATACATTTGTGTGTTATGTATATGGGTGTGTATATAAGGTAATTGAATGTAGTGTTAAAATTTAAACGACTACATATGCATGTATATGTTTCAAGACTAAAATTTATTTATTTTTATGTAATTAAAATTTATTTATTTATTTATACACTGGTGGTATTGTTTTGAGGGGATTTTATTTTATGAAAAGTGTTTGTGTTTTGATCTATGGGATAAAGTGACTGGATCACGTGTACACTAGACAAGGCAATATCAGTACTCAGGAGTACACTTTACTTCACACTTCTGTGATAGCCGACGAATCGCTGAGATACTGGCTGTTACTGACTGCAGTCTGACTGCAGTAACAGTAAACATATACTAATGCACAAATTTTAATACTAACAGTTCCCATTCTGCAGTCTTGTTACAAATGTATACTAAACAACTCATACTCTTACTAACATTAACCAAACTAGTTGACGTTTACAGTACTAATCCTGGAATGCTGTTCTGGGTCAGTTACAGATATCAATGGGCAGTGGGGGCCAATAGTGACTGCTGCCTGCCCGCTTGTTTTCTCTTTAACAACATATGCACTTTCCAATATAGGTGGCATTCAAAAAGACTACACGTTTTAGTGATATGATCTATTAAAATCTTGCCAAGTGTCTTATGCTGTTATATATCCAAATTATGCAAATAGAATCCCAACTTAGCCGGATGTAAAAGAGCTGTGGAGATTTTATGGAGAAAAGTTTTTCTCTCAATGCGCATTTAAAGAAGCGCGTCCCTGTAAAAAGTAATTGAAAAATTCATTTCCTGTGAAAAAAATTCGCATCCCTAATGAAAAGAGATTAGAATAATGGAATATAAATATTAATTCGTAGCGTTCGTCGCTCGGATGTGGAGATGACTGCAAGCGGTCCACAAAGTACATTGATATCGGGCACGGTCAAATTTTCAAGAGCTTTCCAAACTTCAGGCACCACGTTAGGTAGTTGCCTTGTTTACGTAACAAAATATGTATAAACGAACTATTTTAACCTATCAGGGAATGTTTAAAGACATCTAAAATAAAAATGTATAAACATTGTTATTGAAGACATAAAATCATATCAAAATATTTAATAATGGTCAAGAAACTGTGGATAATAATTAAAAGATATGCATATCATTGTTTGTATTATGTTATAAAATTCCATCACTTGTATCGACAAACCCCTGTCTAGCAGTGAATGTATTGTTTACAGCAAAACACTATTTCTTAACATTATTACATTATTATTATTATTTCACGAGGAGAAGAGGGGAGAACCGGAAAAGCCAGAGCAATAACGATTCATATTTGTAATTATTTCGTTTAAAAAAAACAGTGCGATGCTCCTAGTACCATATTCCTACTACAAACCTTTACATGGCGTTCCCCTTGTAGACGACCTTTGATATGATGGAATATTAGCTCAATATGTACATATATGAATTTCCGTATAAGAATACGGTACATATTGTCGAATGCGACTCCGTGACATAATCTCCGTTATGAACAGGATGGCCAGAAGAGGAATCTTCACTTAATCCCTCTTACTGATCTGAACTCGGTATTTAGGTTAATGACATGATATAAAAGAAAATTGACCGTGTAACTTTGTACTGGTAAAAATTCTTTAGGAATCGTGACCAAGATAGCAATTACATTAGAAGGAAAGATATTGATAGGCCTTAGCAAGAGCTCTCAATATATTTTCTTAAACATGCTTCTTCTAGCATATTAACTTTTAAATATCATTTATATAATTTCTTCACTACATTCGCTATGCTGTACTTTGCTTGCGTATATGTGAGTTGGTCTTTCACGTTTGTAGATTGGTCAAAATCGAGATTGCACTTTACACATTGGTCCGCGTCCAATTCCCGCCAAGCCAGTTATTTGAATAACGATTTCAATGTATTTTTACTTCGCTTGGACATTTTCTTATTCGTCTTTGTATGCATCTATGGCATGGTACTCGTGGTAATAGAAACGTTTAGTTACTTTTAGACATTTATCATGATTAAGATGGTGATAGTCAAAAATAGGTTCAAGACATTATTTATTAACTTTATTTGCCGTAATTAGTTGAATAATATTTATTACAATTACTAATGTAAAATACTACATAATATTTATTTATTTCCTTGGCATGCCTTCTATATGTATTTTAAAACTAAAATTCAGAATGCAACATGCTTTTTGACGCAAAATACAATTAATTCCCAACTAAGCAATTTACTTAATATAATGAAAAGGAATACGAAAAATAATATAATGAAATATATTGTGAGGCCTGCGGGACACTTGTAAATTGTCAAGTAAATATTTTTAGTTAATCTACTGCCAGGCGGGAACGCGACCTCAATTGAGAAACCACAACGAGAAACTCGGAGCCAACGTTATGATTTTCTTTATGATTACTTCTTTAGTTCAATTAACTTAGTAAAATTAATAAAGAATAACACAGCTGTTTTCCGTTCTCAGATTTAGAGGCATGTTACACCTTCTTCCATTATCTTCTTCCATTTAACCCCAAATAAGTAGTTCAGGGCTAGTCTGAAGGAGAGCGTAAAGTGCAGCGAGAACGTGACGAACGGGGTATGAGACCGCGCAACCGTCCGTGGCGGATGCCCTATAGAACATTTTGCAGCTACGCTACAGATATTAGTCGTCAGATTCAAAAAAGTGGCACAACTAATTACATAACTCAAAAGCATCCACTTTTTCGTCAAATTTGAAACGTTGCGGTAATTCCGGTATTTTCGTCATCTTCTATAGAGCTGTATGTTTTGTCTATGAATATACACATTAAAACTATACATACCCATAAACATATGTGTTTACACATGACACTTCCAAAAACAATTAAAAGCGTATAGATATTTTTTTAAATCAATTTTATTACGGTATTTGTGAATCAATGCTGATAGGGAACACTTATCCAAGTCCCGAACACGACCTATTACTTTGATTTCAGACTGGCATTTGAAATGGAGACGGAATTAAATTATCTAAATTAATCCCATTAAATAAACTTCATAAATTGAATTTCGGAATTATATCCTACGAAGATAAAAAAGCATATCGCACACTGTCAAAATATACGCTGGTAGATTATAAATTTACTTTTCTATAATCTTCATGATTCACCTCGCATCAGGTAGACCAATATTATATTTAAAATAGACGGTAAGATATGCTTTTTAATACGCCTAAGCAAAATAGGCTGGCACATAAAAGTATCTCGTGTGCAGATAGCCTTTGTGAGCCAACAAATATGTTGACGTGTAATTTACTTGGCAACGCTATCGAACACGGGAAGCACGTTTTATGTGACATAAAATCCATAATAACTGGATAAACATCAATCCACCCGACACGACGGAATTAGGGCGGGCGCACACTAACATATTTAGGGTCACGATTTGAGTTCGGAAAGAAATATAGGCAATCCTTTAATTTTTTCCAAAATTCGTGCCGAACAGAACGATTTTGCAGTGACCAAAAATGTTTGATGCTTATTGACGTGGTACACATCAATTAGTTGCAAAACGTTTGTTTTAAAACATTGTTCTTAATTTATTTAAAAAAAGCGAAGTTTTTTATAAGTTAACTTTTTTCAGTCCCCGGCTTAGTAGTAATACTTTGGTAAACATCTTTCATTGTACGAAATTAAATGCATTCATAAGATTACAGGTCACATGCTGAAAAGGTGAAAAAATCAACGCAAAAGAAACCGCACAGTTAAATATCTTTACAATTGCTTGCAGGGATTCCACCGTGCATCAGGTCAGCATGATAGATGGGCTCAAATCATCTCATTCTGTGATAACCTATTCATCCTTGAACCTGTTCACACTTAACAATAAAATTTTACAAACACAATGTCGATACGATACAATCATTGTATTTGATACTTTGATAACTACACAGTTGTTCTTAATTATGAAATTAACAGTAAATTTGAAACAACATTAAAAAATTCACGAGCGATCTTCAATGCAATCTCCTCAATTCACTGAATGGCCATTAAATTGTTATTAGAATAGGACAATCATATACTAAAACATTCCATTACTTGCGAGTATATCTAACTTTGGTTATAAATTGTTACTTCGAAACTTAAATCACGATTCAAATTAACGTTAAAGTATAAAGGTTAACAAGATGGGTGCGCGTTTAAGGTCATCATAACAATTGAAAAGCAATTCTGACTTACAGATAACGAACACGTTGGCTGCTAGAGTTGCTCGGCTACGTACCAACAGGGATAACATTTTGGTGCCACCGCTGTTTCATTGTCTGACTTAAATGTCAGTAGCTTTTGTTTTAGTTTCAAAATCTATACATTATACGAGTAGGTAATTCCCTGCCGGGAGCTATTTTGCCCGATACATACAACCTGGAATTATTCAAGTCAAGAGTGAATAGGCACTTTCTAGGCAAGCGTGCTT
>DVPR01000495.1:0-13687 GCA_018239345.1 Oxynetra stangelandi
GAGTCAAGAGCCTCCGAAACCGGCGTGTATGTCTGAAGAGACTGATGAATGTAGACGAAGCACGTCAGGTTTGCAAGAACAAAGATGTTTGGCACTCCGTGTTCTCTGCCTACCCCGCTAGGGACCTGGCGTGTCGGTTATTTGTTTATTTATTTTTTATTGTGAAGACTTTGTAAATTCAAATTTTTTACACGGTACTATTGAAACTGTTTGATAGATGCCAAATGTCAAAGAAATTCACTTTATGTGTTTTCGTCGTTAATTGACGTCGATAAACTTCGCGACCAACCAATCTCGCAACGCCGACGCGCGCTCACAGCCCTACTTTGACACAATTGAGTCGAATGTAGGAAAGCAGCGTTCTCGTGCAATCTGTATAAACGTATATATGTGTGTAGCTTCTTCACACATTAACAATTACAATTTAAATTGATTAAAAACTTGCACTACACGGTGGTACAGAGGTGCGTTTTTGACACGTTGGGACACAGTAGGTATGTATGTTAATAGAAATTTTACACCATGCTATTTATTGGAATTGTGGGCTTCGCCGTTTGCGAAGTATTGGATAAAAATCAAACTGTATATAATGTCATGACAGAATATTGGATTTATATGTATAAATAATGACGTACCACCCGCGATGGTTGATGGTAACGCACATGTTTATGGTAGGTACTTTTAAATATTTGTTATTTAATTTGTTATTAATTCATCTTCTTATATTAGACAGTCACAGGTACAAATTCGCTTGTTGTATTAAAAAAATGTATGAATAACTCATGCACGTTAACCGTTGTTCTCAGCGAGATTGCCTTAGATTGATACTCGGGATATTCTTAAAACAGAGAGCAAACCAAAATGAAAAATATATGATTATTTGCAAACGCAGCGGATTTTTTTTCGTGTCCTAACCTCACTGACCTGACAGGTTCCTTAAGTAATCCAGAGATGCGGCGGTATAATAATAGTATTCGATATCCTATCTTCAAGGTAAAACATGACAGTAACCGACAAATTTGAAACCACTGAAGCAATGCAATGATTAATCAGAAATTTTCCTCTTAATCACAACTCGGAAAAGGTCTGATTTATAAAATTCCGAGCGACGGAACGTTAATTTCCGGAATATAAATAATATTTCGGTCTCTCGAAAAATCTTTCTGCCGTTGGTTGAATGCTTCCAGGATAATTATTATAAAAATCGAACCGAAATATGCGTACTTCAGTGCCTACTTCAATTTGATTGAGTATGAATTTTATTTGACAGTGACACTAATGTGGACCTCAGACTAGGTTTCAAAATGATAACCACAAAAGAATTAGATGAATACGGTCGCCCAAGACCGAGTTATTACAGGCGTCTTCCACGTATATTTAATAGCAAAACATACTTAAATCAAATCTTTATGAAAACGTTCTGCCTTAATATTACTTTAATTGGTATTACAGGTAATATCTAGTTATGGCTAACATTTGCAGCTAATTATTGGAACATGTTCGGAATAGAGAACATGTCCGTAAAGGTAACATATTGCTCAAGTCGCTGAGTGGACCAACTTTTTTTATTCTATAATTAACTTAGCGACCTTATACGAAATTTCATATTACATATTAGTTATTAAGCGATAAGATAAAAGAGCCTCTTTTAAAGCAAGAACTAACAAAATTCAAACATAATTTTTTTTACCGAGAGTTGTTAATAAATAATTTTTACGTCGTTGTACTACGTATTACGTTGTAAATATATATTTTTTACGTAATTTTCATACATAACGCAAAACAAACATATTGTCTTAGGACTTAACGAGTGACTGTTTTATTTATTTTTTCTTTACTGCGGGAAAAAGTTTCAGTAGGTATATCGCTATTCCTACGTACATTTTTTTATTATCAGTAAAATATGCATATTAAAACAAAACCTTTAGATATCACGGAACCCTGAAAGCCCCGATAGTGATAAGCGAAACATGACAAAGCGGAAGTTTGTTTAATATGATTTAATGTGACCGTAAGGATTTTAGATGAAAAAAGTCTGATAGATATTCTTTGCTATAGATATTAGACTGTTTATAGAATTCGTTTGTAAAATCTCAGACCAAATTTAAACAGAAAACGTTTGTCAAATATTATTATTCTGTTGTATTAAGATGAATTATTTGTGCTTTATTTCTTGAATATATATTACATTTCCATTCTAGTAATAAAAAAATATATATCTTTGTTAAATTCGTATTAAATCAACTAAGCTTTATAAGCTTTTTTTAAATGTTAGACGTTTTAAATTACCTGTTTTGTTTTACGTATTTAATTTGATATTGTAACGTTTTTATTACAAAATTGTGGAGACGTGCGGCTGAGGTAATAGTTGTTCAATTATTGTTACTGATGTCTATCTGGTTGGTGTAACGTATTAATAAAATAAATAGGTGAATAAATAAACAGTGAAACATGCACGTATTATAGAAAACATAAACAAATTTCACATATATCATAAAACACTAAAAATCTGCATATTGATGCGTGCAAGGCAAAAGTTCGTTCGATATGATTCTAGACGTGATTATAACTATTGATTGATTATTTTTTTTAAATAAATTACTCTTTTTATTTTGTATATTATATCTTTTTACATCTTAAATGTATTATAGAAGTGTATCGTTGCTAAATTTTTATTACAATTAATAAAATAACACCCGTTATTACAATTTAACGGAATGTTATGTGTATGATAAAATTATGTATTGTTAAAATCGGCGAAGGATTTCAAATGAAAAATAAAGGTGAAAGAGAATGTAATATTTTCAAGGGCGCAGTGTTGTTTTGGTCATATTATTTATCATCAATAATTTATTCGTATTATTTTTTATGACTTCATTACGAATAGCGCCGAAAAAATATGGAGCAACGCCTGCTTATAACGAGTGCAGAATAATTTGTAGTGTAGTTTTTTTATCTCTTAATTATTGGACCGGTCGAAAATTTTATAAACGAGGAATGTGATCAAATTTATATAGATATTTGTGATTTAGATAATAATATATACATAGTAAGTTTGCTTGTCTGATTGAATTTGCCTTTAAATCTGCTTGAAAATATATTAGCGGGGACTAAATACTGCCTTGCATATAATATATAATTTGTTTGTATCAGAAAGTAAAAAAGATATAAATATATATAAAGAAATAAATATATCATCCACATTAGTTTAAATTGGGACAATAGACTATCGCAAGTTTTCCGCTATATTCCCTAACATGGACTCGTGGCAAGAGCTTTATTCTGACGCATAATTATTATACATATATTCTTTACTAGAAGCCAAGTCGCACAACGGCTTTATTATATAACATTAGTAGTTACATAATGATAGCAGCGCCACTTACCGTATCCAAGTGCACTTTTAAATCATCCAGGAAATCATCGAAATACCCATATAAAATTTCAACTCAATCGGTTCAGCCGTTTAGAAGTTATTTACCCGTTTTCCCGTAGGAATGAAGCATTTTTCCGAGGTACAAAGTAGTCTATGTTCATCAGGGATAATGTCGTCTTCTACCAGTCAATTATTTTTTCACATCGGCCAGTAGTTTCGGAGCTTATTAAATACAAACAAACAATCAAATATTTCCTCTTTATAATATTAGTAAATATTGTAAATTATCCATGTATCCAATAGGCCGGCGGTGCCTTTGCCCTGGAGATCCATAGACAACATAGATTATTAACAGAAATATAAAAGTGCTCCTCTGTAGGTTAATGTTTACGAAGCACTGACATGAATTTATCTTATACATATAAATATAAAAAAAGTCACGTTATCCCTGACGCAGTTGCAAATCGGAAGCGATCTATTAAGCTCAACATCGTAGGCGAGGACGGCACTTGGATGTATGATGTAAGGTCCCGGATGTTATCATTAGGTGATAATCGTTATACCTCTTCGAAGGCCTTCAAGGCGGTTCAGAAACGCGCAATAGAAAAGATCACTAGTAAAATGGGCATGGGCGGCTAGGCATGTGAAGTGGTTGTAGTCATAGTATAAACGTGTACTTTAGCCAACAAGGTATATGTACCTACATACCAACATTTTCTTATTAATGACTGTTTTCGCACTGTTGAGTGCGTAAAAAAATATACATACGCGCGTTAACGTTTTAATTTGGTACGCGTATCGGTATCTGAAAATCTTGGAATAACAAACAGTGAGATGTTTATAAAACTCTATATTTAATGCAAGCCCTCACCGTTAAATGTGAAATATATTTTGTATATAGACCACGTGGGTAGGTACTGTATATAATTTTACAAAAAGTACTGTTTATAAAAGAAATATCAATATAAAAACAATATTTTCATCTGTATTTATAGAATAATGCAACCTATAATAAATCTAGCATTTTACTTTTATCGCTTCACTAGGGTCGACGACAAGGAGATACTGCCAGGTCTTCAAATAAGTAGAGCTGAGCTGTTTAACATCCTATTCAAGTGTGGCTTGGCAGATTTCACTCACTTTAAAACCAAGAAGTTGGAGAACTGGTGGGAGAAGTAATACTGGTGTGATGTTTACAAGTCACTAAATAACTATCACTGTTTGAAGTAAATACGTTTATACATTGTTAGTTATTTGATCAATGCTTTTTATTTCCTAAATCCTCGAAGAAAAAAAAAACCCTAATAGGCAGAAAAAAATACACTAATACCTCGAAAAATTACGAAATATAATGTTCGACCGCGTCCTTCAGTATTGCTAAGCATCATAAACTATAATTCATATTATATGTCACAGTTATGCGTCAGTTGAAATGTAATTTGTGTCCTAAGCTGCCTGTTATTACTCAGAATTTAATCTTGTAGATTATCTGGGAAGTGGCACGACAAATATAAATAATTTTACATCTATCTTTACCCGACGTGTCGCCTGCTCCGCCTTCATCGCGCATCAAACGCACGTCATACGATAATATCATTTTACCAGATATAGCCACTTAATGTTAATTATTTACAATGTGCATATTTCTATGTCTCAAAAACACCAATCGTACAGTTAATACATTTTACATTTACTGGTTGTTATGGCTAGTCATATTATATTTGTCCGAGGTACGGAAATGGAACGAAGACATAATTATATTGTTCGTTCTAATAAGTTGGGAGTACAAGAGCTACCTATAGTTTGCACAAAAATCGTATTCTACAAACAAAATCATTATTTTATTGCAAAACTATATTTCAACCTTACATGTTATTTTTGGCGATAGTTACATTCGTCGCGTATCCTTTACATGTCGGCTGTATGTCGAGTGCCTTAAGCTTTAGGCAAGACACTAAGTCGTGTGCCATTTCTGTGTCCGTGTGCCATTTGTATAAAATATGCAGATAATATGAAAAATTCCTACACCAGCTGTGCACTGACATTTGCATTGACCTATGCGGAAAGAGGATTTTAAATACGGCACGTCTGTTTTTTAGTGTTTTCATTTATGTATGTAAATTAAATAAAAAATCAAAGGATAGAATTGAATAGATCTGCATAGTTAAATATATATTTTGTCAAACGTTATTAAAAATACATTAAAACAGATTTTGTCTAGTCCAAAGCGTGCATAGCGTAAAAAAACATTATTACACACGGTTAACTGAGGTAGCAATGACGAGTTCAAGGCATTTTTATATAATTTTGTTATTGCATACGTACCTACATATAAAATAGTACGTAACGTTCCCCCGAATACAGGTCATGTTCTATAAATGATATATTAATAACATTGGATATTTAATTATAAGTGATAAATCCATTGTGCAGGTGAGCGTGACAAGTTCTGACTGGCCTTTGAAATACACGAGTGTAATATGGCTTGCAATATCATTTCAGATGGACTAGATTAATGTTTCATTAGTGTTTGCGTTAATAGCGTCGTCTGAAACGAAATGGCTCTAAGTATCTCAAATATTTCCTGTTTTGCATTGATTTATTTCGTCGTTGGTGAATAATCATTTCACTAGTGGATTTGAATCTTCTAAAATATTAATACGTGTTCTGCCATATGCATAAAGTAATGATCGCGTTCGATTGATACCTTAAATAAAAGATGATGCGATGATGCTATATTTAATGGTTAGTTAACTTTGTAAAGATTAACGGACAAGTTGTCCATCTATAATCCTCTCAAGATTATTGTAGGTCTTAATGTAATTTAACACAAGTTTGTATGACCTACTGATGCTAATATACAACTAAAATAACTATATATTCTATCCTGCACTGATCATCTTAGTAAAGCAATAATTCTACTAAAAAACTTGTATTACAATATTCGGTTTATATAAATTATAACATTTATATAAACAGATTTCTGTATAACTTTATTATAACAAACTATAATCATTGCACATTTAATTTAAAAATTAAGTTCTTCTCTTGAATATTTTCAGATATGATTTTTTTTTCTAATATGGACTTATAAACAAACCAGTGCTGTTCGTTATTTATAAATATAATTCTATAAGGATACTCATATAACAGTGTTTAGAGTCGTGAGAAGGTACTGGTTTAGAAGTGGATAAACCTATTACCGTCGATAAGTACCACCACATGAAGTATTGTCTTCCATTTTGAGTGTTTGCACACGACACGGTTACAAATTAAGATGAATCAACACAATTCTCAGGGATTTCACCGCATCTATGACTAAAGTATAATAGAAATTGAGATCTGTTTGAAATTGTACTGGTCTATTGTAACTTTAAAAGACACACTTAACCTCTTTTACGGTAAGGACTGGGATAATGATGCCAATATAGCAATGGCGGAGCACAGGAGCTAAATAATGCATCAACAGTTTTTAAGTCTAACAACGCGATGCTTCATTTAAAAACAAAATCTTATAATAGGCAAGTATACTTCCATTCGAAACATGTAACGCTCCAATGCTTCAATTTTGAAAGGTTGACAAATATACAATAAAAGTAACAAACCCTTTTATCCAAACCGAAGCTTTTGCATTATTACAACTTAAATTTGTAACTGAGTCTTTACATGTATAGGGCGCATTCTATGTACTTTTAAAAATATCCATATCACTTGGTCCCCTAATTCAATCCAGTGAGAACACTAGTAAATCACGTGAAAACTATAAATATCACAGAACTACCCTTTTGCGATACCCGTGAAGAAAATTACCCCCAGAGTCCGTATCTTTCACCTCCATCTATCAGAAACCCAAAAAAGGACCTCAATTTAGTGAAGTTTCAATAAAGATCTCCTCATTGATTTCAATAGGCCATAATATCCATCCATAATACCGTGACTTTATCGAGGGCCTCTCTCATATTTCCCTCAATTTATAGCGGTACGCCTTTTGCGGTTCTTGACACTTCTTACGAATATTTGGATTGGATCGAATTTATTTGCTATCAACTCACGACTATATTAAAACGTTTGGTGGTATTATATAATTTTTTATGAGACAAACGATTTTTTGTAGGAGACTAAGAATAAATATCAGTGTACGTGTCATAAATTACGGTAAGCAGGTGGCGAAGTTAAACATTTGAAGCCCCCTATATTATTATATCAGATATCGTAAATGTAAGAAAATATAACCCTCAAATGTATATTTCTGAACATAATCAGTAAATGTAAGTACCTATTGATAAACATATTTGAAGACTACGGAGATAAAGATGAAAGTGCCGTGAAACTTTACTTATTATCTAATTAAAAAAATGTATTAGTATTCGTACCATACATTCTATAGTTCACATACCTTGAAGATATACATAATACATACCTATTTGCTGGCTGGGGCCGCTCAGTACAATTTCCTCTAAATTTATCATTTGCTAAAGGTACGTACAATCATTGCTTGCTTTTCTTATAGTCTAAGTACCTAATGTTTTACGAGTATGTTTCACAGACTATCCTTAATCAGTAATTTCGTTCAGACGCTTTAAAGTACGCAATTAAAGTAACGTAAGTTTACTTATAATCTAAGTCTTAATTTTTATGCATGATACTAAGGGAACTATTTTAGTACCAAACATCAACCAGACACTTTTGAAATGCCGCCATCGCTATGACCGTGCGCGTTATTATTAGATGGTTTTATAACATTACAATTATACATTGGATAATACTTATGTTTTTGAAGGTCTCATAACATTATTCAATAACACTTACGTCATAATCTAATACTCAATCACATATGCTCAATTAAAGTTATTTAATAAAGTATACTGTGACTTTGCAACGAATCTATTTATTAATAAAGCCGCTTTGTTTAACACGTCTTCATCTTTCAACCATACATACATATACATGTACATGCTTATACTACCAGTGAATATGAGACTCGCATACAATATTACCAGTCATTTGATACAGTACTCCCATGTATAATGCTCTCGTTAAATTAATTTATAGTAACATATACACGTATTAGTAAGTATCAATCATTGTTGACGTATTACGTTTTTATGAAGCGATGTTTCCTATATTGTAATATAAATTTTAAAAAGTGCTAATGTTTTCATAAGCCATGCCACGTTTACAAAATTATTTATGTATATTAAAAATCTTATTGAAATAAATTCAATAGATTAATATAATACATTTACAATATTTAATTTCGCAATACATTTTTCGTGTTCAAGCATTCTTATATATGGACGTCGCTTAAAGAAATAACCGTTCTGTGGCCCTCATGTGGAAGATAAATTGGATAACACAAGAAATGAATTACATAACGTGAGTTCCTGAAACGAATATATCCAAGAGAATCTAGGCGGACTGATGGTTTTATGATTTTTTCAAGCGAACAAAAAACAAAGTAATATCCTGTATGAAACGTTAAATTAAAATATTTCAAATTATATGATATTAAGGTTATTCTGGACGTATTTCAAAAAACTTTTACAATGTCTTACAAACTTATCTGGGGATAGATTAGTATAAAAGTAACTATGTCAGACGATAAACGCAGGATATATCATTGCTTTACTCGTATACTATGTTTTATTTGTACTCTTTTGGGTGAAATTAACTTACATGAAATACGTTTGATTTCGACACTTAATGCGTCATTATTTGCATTTTATTACTAAGCACTAATGCTTAGAGTGTGCATGATCATATTTCAATGCCCATTGTAAGAAATACAAGTTTGTCAGAGCAGTTTTATGCCGCCCGAAAGGCGTATAGCAAAGTTTAATTTATAGATAACAACCATAGCAGAATGATAACGTTCCCTTAGGAAAATTTTCCACTTACAGGCAAGTCCATGCCCATGGCATTACTTACTGTTATAGACGGCTATAAGCCTTTTATTAAATATATTCAATTTATTTAAAATTTTAACCTGCAGTGCAACTTATAAACAAAAAGTAGTTTTAGCAAACCTGAAACAAAGGACACTATGAAATATATGTATTTAGATTCTTTCATCATGACTTTAATGTTAGATAATACTTATATAATTCATAATTAAAATGAAAGGGTTCTTGTACGAAAAATGAATTCCGAGAAAATGCAAAATAGATGGCTGAAATATTGCATGATGCATCCGCCTTAGCGTGGGTTGTAGCCAAACGATTTAATGAAAACTCAAAAGGAATTTTTGCGACGCAATCTGTTCCAGTTGAATTTGAAGATTAAATTTGTTTTGATAAAGTAACAATAGCTTTCGAAACATAGCGTGGTGAAAGAACGGCAACGAAAATATGCTTCTAGCGAATGAAATTCAACGGAATTATATTTCATATTTGTCTATCTTAGTTATCCGAACTATTTCTAAATGTCTTACAAAATGAAATGATCAGATATTGAAAAGAAAACCTTTAAAACTCTTAATGTTCATATTATTTTCCATCTGCATATATTATTTTATACGGGCACCATCCATGGAAATTGCCTTAGTTATGTTATCCATGGAACTTAACGTATGCGTTAACTACATATATCAGTAATAACGTTAACTTAAACTTGTTAACGTCAACTTAAACTTGAGCGTCTTCAGAATCTCTGCATCAGTTTAATGTTTGGTCTTCGCAAATAAGATCACATATCCCATTTTCGCAATAATCTCAAGTGGTTCTAACTCGTCTTCGTCGAAATATACATATACTCTCTGCTTTAAATTGCGTGCTATTCAGTCCTACTGCTCCTCATTACCTTAAACAACGTCTCAAATACATTTCCCAGACTCATATCCACTGACTCTGATCTTCTAATAACCTCTCCCGTCTGATTCCTGTTCATTCTAGTTTCCTTTAGTAATAAGTCGTTTTCGGTTACTACCGTCCGCCCTTGGGACCCACTTCCTCTCAACATTCGTCAAGCTCCATTTATAGGTTCCTTTAAAGTACTACTTAAGAAACATTATTTAGATATTTCTTACGTTCTAGCTGTATCATCTTATTTGTTAATATTTTCACAATTCCTTTGTATATTGTTCACCCTACCCTTATTATTGGTTTTTTCTGTACTTCTTCTTCCTGATGGTGCCTGGAAGAGATCGCTTCCTTAGCGATAGAGGCCGCCTTTTTGTATGACCAGCAAAAAGGCGTACCTATACGTGCTTGTTTTTTCTTTTATGGTGCATAAATAAAGAATATAAATAAATTAATAAATAGACGTTAATTTAGTTCGAATTTTCATATTTACTATAGAACATTCAACATTTTCCCTTAGAATCTGCACAATATTATGATTATAATAAGCTGGAAGTATGAGTTTTGTTATCCACTTTACAACAACACTTCGACTGTTCAGAATACAAATTTAGATTAGTCGTAGTTAACTTCCGAAGTGAGTACACCAGTTAGGTATTGTTCAGCGGAACACTGTGGAATGAAATTCGTGGTAATGTACAAGTTTGTTCAGTCTGTTCACTTAGCGCCCCAAGTACTTGCATAATCATAATTATTAGTGGATGTAAATTGAAATATTCGCAACTTTGAACATGTATTAAATACTATAAATGCTCCGTTGATTGAAATAATTATGTCGGTATATTCTCAAATTATTCGGAGTACGTATGTAGATACGGATTATGTACATAGTGGAATAGCGGAAGTCTAGAATTGTGGATGTAAACTTTGATAAACTGATTTGCAGCGTAGTATAAACAATACAGTCTTGGTAGACCAGTGAAATAATGATATCCATAATTCTAATCCTAGAATGGGTCAATATATATACATATGTGTTTTAGACAAATACGTGTATACGTTGTTTCACGGCCTATACCGTTTTAAACTGACATATCAAATATATAATGTCCCGTTAAATAAATCTAGTTGAAATATTAAAATGGTACAACAGCTGCTAATCTCCGCCTTAGACAATTCACAAGCGCTGTTATTAATGAAATCAGAATCGTTCAATCGGTTTAACATCATTCTTTCTTCGTGGTTACAGTTTTTAGGAGAACATTTTGAATTTTAGATATCCTACCATTAAAAAAGTCATCGGGTAAATAATGTCTTCATAACAAAAGAAGATACCCAAATATAATTGACAAAATATTCAGTCAGTTGATTTTTAATCTTTCATTCATTGAGGGAAGTTCTTGTTTTAAATGTGTTATACATAGTAGATAAATACATTTTGTAGATTAAAATAACACTTTAATTAGAGACATTACTTAAAAAAAAATGTAGACATTTGTAACTTAGAAAAGATTTATTTTAGCGGCTAGATCAACTCGTAAGAAGTCAATCTATTTAACTAGATTTCCACAAACAATGCTAGTGAATTAAATAATAATTATACTGGGATCAAGTAGCACTGAGCCGACGGTTATCTAGCTAGCCCTAAATACCATTTTCCGCCCATAGACTGATTGATTGCTTTTTTCGTGATGTTTTCAAGGATTAATTCTTAAGGCGTGAATAGAGCTGAGGGAGTACGCTATTTTTGTTTAAGAAGACTTTTGGCTTTAAGATATTTCACTTTACACTTATTATGTTGCTAATACAGGCTAGAAAATAAAATGTAATGCTATAAGAAAAACATCAACATTTTGAAATAAATCTACATATACCTTCTTTTGTTTTATTTTTATTATGCACCTATATGTATATTTTAGAAATAACATATATTTTATACATAATAAGAGATTAAAACAAATTATTCAATACGCCATATCTGCTTTGAGAATATACGAGTACATACATATATTACATGGATATGCATAATTCCTTGCGATTATACATTATAAAAAATATGAATGAAGAACGCAGTAGAATGCAGTACTTCTTTCCCATTGATGCTAAATTTGGTTACGTGCTACGTCTGTACACCTCCGATCTGTTTGAACAGCAATTTTATAAGCGACTCCAGAATGAATCTATTACTTTCAAATGTATTTCCGGCTCAATAAACATGATCACGTAGAAATCCATACACCCCAAGCGGCTTCCGATCCTGGTCCCGATGAATCAAGCACGAATAACGAGTTATATATTAATTTAACTAATTAAAATTATTAATATAATAAATATTAATAATTTATTAAACTTAATAAAAATATAAAGTTAATGAAATTGTAGAACACGCTGCTAGTTCAAATAAATAACTAATACACTTGCTAAGAATATTTCTGATTTTTAACAAAATATATTCTATTCATACAGTTTTAAGTAAAGTTTTGATTATTACTTTTTAGTGAAATTCTTCCTAAAAATATTGTTTTTTTTTTCTTGAAAATATTGTTTTTTTTCTTAAAAATATTCATCATCAACAACATCACCATCGACCCATTTGACGTTCCAATGTGATTAGGCCATAGTCTTCCACATCAATCTGTTTGTATTCATTTTGGTTGGCTACGGCACTAATGATTAAGCATTTGACAATGTAGGCCAACAGTAATAATTCAGCTGAACTGCGCTATCGATACCTTCCGCAGCTACCGGGCAAATGACAGGCGATGAAAAATCACTCGACTAACACATTACTAATCAATGTAAATTGAGTTGTAAATTCTGTAAAACACAATAGAACGCAATCCCCTACCGAAATTTCATGTCATCGTTATGCTCTTTAATACAAGTACCTAATCTTCGTTGTGTACATAGCGTTTAACGAAATGTGAAAAAAAAAAATTTTGAGCAGCCACATATAGTGCATATGTGATTTATTAGATATATTAGATAGAGACTTTCATTCATAGCAAATGCAATTAAATGTAGGAAGTGTGTATGCATACGTATAGGTATTATCTGTAAATTATCTAACAGAATAATATTAAATAATATAAATATCACTAAATAGCCATATTTATTGTTATCTAAAACACTTACACACACAACATCTTACTTACATTCAAATACAAATTTTGAACCTGTGGATACGTTTAGAGTCGTACGTCACGACGCTATCTGGGTTCCGCAGGAACAGAGCCCAGTCCAGAGATAACGTGGGTAATAAAATAGAATATAAATTCCAGGCACTGTAGACGTACTAAAACTATGGCTCGCATTAAATTGTTAGCCAAATAAGTGCGGTTTTGAGAGTTGTACGTTAAGTTAATAGAGAAATGGTGTATAATGTTACCGGACTAATAATATAACTATTTTAATGAAAGTCACATGGATATACGCATATGACGCAGTACTGTTAGCAGCCACACCATCTGAGCTGCAATCACTAGTCACAGTTATGAAAGATGATTGCATGAAG
>DVPR01000496.1:0-13682 GCA_018239345.1 Oxynetra stangelandi
TGGTTTTAATATTACTTTTGTTTTTTTTTTATGAATTTTTCAAATTCGCAAAACTCCGAGGCCCACCCGTTATATCCAAAGGGAACTTACAAAACCGGAAAGAATCGGAATACTGATACATATGTTTGTAAGTATGAATCCGTATCGACCGATTTTAAAACTTGATTTAATTGTACGTATTATAAAGTAAACCACGAAATTTTATTTAGAACATAAGTTCAATCAACGCAAATAGCAAAATTTCCTAAATAATATTCAGCTTAACACAAATTGACACGGTGAATTCAAAACGTGTTCACTAAAATACCTCCTCTCGTTCCCATACGTGTCGTTGAAAAGAAGAAAATTGTGTCAAGTATTCGATGTAGGCTGCGGCGTATTATGAGTATGACATACTTCTTAACAATATAAAATTGTAACTACAATATATGAAAAGGGAAGCTTTATTCGTTACAATTTGTATGTATATTAAAAAAACCATGATGTTTAAACTAAGTCTAACATACAATGTTATTTTGATTACTTGTTTTCAAAATCTCTACCACTAAACAAGCAGATATCAATCTTCAACCGAATCGCTCTATATATTAGGCAGTGAAAACGGTACAATATAATAGCTTCTAGACGACCTAATATTTGCTTGTGACGTCATAAAAAGTCCTGCCACCATACCGTCAGGCCTTTAAAAGTACTTAACTCTCAGAATACGGCTATAATTTAAACGGATTATCCACACACGTAATGCCTTAATCGATTCAGCCTGAAGAGCTTTGTGGACGCTCTGCGCCCCAGTTACAGTGGAACATATATTAAATTAATATTATGACCCACCAGATAATAATCACAGTGCCCTTCATGCTATACGCTGACACACTTACGCTATATGCTTACACACTTACTGAAGTACAGGTACGAGGGTTAAAAGTTCTAAAATCATTTGGTCATTTGAAAATAACCAACTGTCTTAAAATGCTTACAACACATATGTATATGTACGTAGATATAAATTTTGTATAGGTCTGCAAACTTTTACTAAATATTTTAACAAGATTAAAATATAGTTTATATGGGTATTCCAATTATTCTAAAACCGTTTTATAGTTACCCAAAATCGTTGCATAATCATGATTGGAATTTGACTTTCGTGCACACTTGGTCTATGGCGTAATGCCCGGCGAGAACGAAAACGCCCCTATTTCTCTATAAACGAGACTAACGAGATACCTTTGTGCTTAAATGAAAATTCCAAAGGAACCGCATACTGCGGCGTCGTACGCCGATCGACTACGGAACACAATGCACCTTATACGATTATTAGATTTTAAGAAGCAGAGATACCTCTAGGTATTTATAGATCGAGCGTGACGCTGCTTCGTCTCTGTTTTCCAAGAATTGTTCTTTGACTGAGCGTGTATATAATGTTATTGCTTCGGTGGATACTGTAGCCATGGTTATTTTATATGATTAAAATGAATCATTAAAAAAAACCGTTAAAATTATTTGAAATGTGATGATATAAAGGCTCTGTAAAGATTGTAAAATTTGGCCACAAATACAATTTATTAATATTCAGTTGCCACTTATTTCCGTGTATTTTACTTAGCCAACAGGCAGATGGGTTAAATGATGGTAAATAACCACAATTTGTAATCAAATTTGAATTATTATACACTAATTCTTAGAAGCGCAGTCGACGATGACTCATTTAGAAGTCATGACTTCGGCATGGGAGTGGTAGGTACCCAGACAGGTTGCTTCAAGATGATATAAAGACCTTACCACCAAACCACAACACCACCCACCACCCAAAACCACCCTGTAATGTGTAATGTAAAATTCTTAATAATTAATACAATGCATATAATACGATTGATGACCTTCACTATACCCATGAAGTACCTACGCGATGACGCATAAAGATCACGTGTGGCCAGTCACATTTGTACCGATGGCCCTAATAACTTGTTCTAATTACGACTACCAAAGCGGCATCACAATTCTAGTACTCCGTATATGTATACAAAATTGCTCGTTCGAATACAGCTCATTAATCGTTTATGCAATAGATACCTTCGCCGGTTACAGTCTCTCATCAATAAAGAAACTAGTTATAGAACTCCGTAAACGATGACTCGTAAACAGATATTGAACAGCGGTCTGTCAGACATTTTCAAAGCTCTAGAAGTCTTCGTGTAGTTTAGCTAATATATTAGCAACATATACTAGATATAGGCTGACTTTAATAAAATAATCGCTTCTAGAATATCATGTAAGGACCTTATATATAATCAAGATTTCTAAATATTTATAGGCATTTTCTTATTTTATATATATTTTTGATTATTTTAATTGAACACACTTGCATTTATGCTAATGCTTTTTGCAAATAAAATTGTTTTTATTTCATTTTGCTATACATGTTTCTATGTAGTATTTAAGTTATGTTTGTAAAATTTATTATAAGTTTTATATAACCCACACTCTACCAGTGGCGCGGGCCACTTTTATAATTCGTCGTAGAAATGTGCACTGCATTATGTAGCCGAATTGCATAATTCCACTCTCTGAACCGGACTAGTTAATACAAAGATGTAGGTTAAGACCTTAAATCTTCTTAATAAAAAAGTGAGACAATTTGTTTCAAGCAGTTACAATTTAAAACATTGACACAAGTCCGGGCTATGCGTATCATGAATCCTACCTATTCAAAGATGGCATAACATCCCATTAGATTATTCCATTATTAAAGTGTAAACAAACTATATAGATAATTCGATACCCTTCATTCACCATTCGCAAGATTTGGGCCAAATTAATTGATGTTTCTCTTAATCAACTGTACATTGTTGATATCACATGTTTCGATTCTTCTATGATCATTCTATTATGCCATTATTTTTCTTCTTCGTTAAATTTAACACTTCCTTAAGTTCTTTTTAGCCCGCGTTTATTGTTATCTGTTTTGTCTAAACGGTGCCTGACAGAAAATGTTTGCAAAACTAAGTCCGCCTTTTGTATGTCTGTAACAACAGAATGATAAAGAATGAATAAACAAATATAGCATAAAACTGAATTTATACTTACCTTTTTATATATTAATTATTCAACAAAAACGTGAAAAATAATACAGGCGCATTAAAGGCAATTCGTAATACAGGCAAGTGTACGCAATCCTGTATCAAATTAGTGAACATCTAGTACGTTCATACATAATTGCTAATGTATACGAATTCATTGCATAGCTTACTTGGTATTTGCTCTACAAGTTACACGAGAAAGCCAATTAATGAAGCATTTTATAAATCAACGGCATTTAGCAAGAAAACTACGTTTATGAAATATTTAGTCGTCAAATGTAGAATGTGCAATGATCTATTAAATTTATCCAACAACTTTTACTGGACGGGAATTAAAAGTGATGTTTAATTTAAATTGTAACTTAAATATGAATAACCGATGGAATTCAGTTGTAATAAGTACGAAAACTGAAAATAAATGAACATTTCCAATAACAATTAATTTTTTAGCGTTGCTACTGATGAGAACTAAGCTTATTTCGAGAAATTCCGTGCCCAGTACCTAGATACCTACTCAATCGCAAAAAAAATCTCCTTCAACGAGAGTTGATAAGGCAGACATTTTGCAATAAGTCATAATAATATAGTAAAATAGAAGTTTCATTGGGCGTCTTACCAAGTATACATAATACCTACTTAGGCTTAGGATAGCAGCCAAATTGCAAGCTGGAAGGCATTATAGGCAGGCTACATACTTAGTCATCCATCTCACAAACATAAGGTCTTCCGAACATGATCGCTTTAGGGTTACAGATTTAGGATTAAAAGTGGAACCATCTTCAAAATACCACCAGCGTAATTGCTATGGAGAACCAGATCAAAATACCTTGAAAAATATATACAATTGTTTGTTCTTTTAACTTGTCACAGGTGAAGTGCGGCATACCATGCTTACGATCCTTCGATAGAAAGAGTTAAATGGTTTGCTCACGTTAGTAAACTGTTCTTCTAGCTCACCAAATTTAGTAACTCGCAAACCAGGCGAGTCATTAGCAATTAGAATAAATCCACTTTATAACTTCTGTTACAAAAATTGTACACGTGTTGCATAAATCTTGAAAATAATTAAGTGTCACTTCTTTTCAGATGGAAAGTTTAATAAAAGAAATGCAAGATCCAGAAACGGGGGTGCCAGTACGAAGTCAAAAACTTTTTCTTAGTGTTATACCTTCAGCTTTTATGGGTAAGGTTTGTTAACCGCGTATTTAGACATGAAAGCTTTTTCAAAATTTTGTCACATTTGTGAATGACTAGTTGGTGCCTACAGCTCCGTAAGCTCTCCCGTGGAAATGAAAGATTTTCTCGACATAAAAAGTATCCTATATCATGACTCCGATATTAAAATATCCCCACACTAGATTTCATCGCAAACGGCCTATCTGTTTTTGTTCAACGAACGAACATACAATCTCGTAAAAATCAAAATCTGAAACTGACACGCAACAATTATTTAAGAAATAAATTTGGTGTAACCCATTTTACCTTGTTAATGGTTTATTGTGTATATTAATATTTATAGCTATTAATGGCAAGCGATAAAAATGATGATTATTGAAATATGGAACAGGCAACAATATTTAGCACCTATCAAATGTTGATTTTATTTATTTTCATGTGAGCGTCTCCACGTATCGAGATTATACGCTTGTTTTAGTACCTATCGTAAATGATTATATCAAGTTTATCTATATTTGAATTTAATGCACTTATTACAATCCTCTAATTCTTATATTTTTACAATGATTAATTGTGTTACTTTCATCGAGTTTATGTATACCAAGTTCCAATAAACCCACAATAATAAGTGTTTGGTCGATAAATGTTGGAAGGTATTGGAGTTTTTATAAATTTCAATATAAATATCAGGAAAGCTTATTTCGTACACAAAATTAATTTTAACGGCTTTATCAAACATGACTTCATTGATGTATACTATCTGTTTTGAAATACCTTATTCTGTACTTTCCGTTAGTGGTCTGATGATACGTTGTTCAATGAAGTGTGTTGTTATTTTTTGAAAAACCGTCATTTACAATGGTCCTTGCATCTGTTTGTTATAGTACTTATTAGTTCCGGAAGTCTAGATCCATTGTCATACTCGTAGGTAATAGTGATATGTGTTAAATTATGTTGAACAAACATTTATATAGTTTAATATTCATCTAGGCATTCCGTAATTACCACATTCGGAATAGTATTTAAAACTTTACAAATGGAGGTAACTATAATTTGATATTAGGAAAGAATATGTTATTATGTGTCAAAATTAAATATCTTTGTCGAAAGAATAATTTCGGAGTACGGGGCTTTTCTTATAATGGTGTTCATTTACAATTAATTAATAACTCGACTACAGCGACAACTATGAGTATGCACAATAAACAATACAAGTGGATAACGTCGTTCAGAAACTAGGTATACGACAAGTATCAGACCCCAAAGTTATATATATTTATATATACCATATATTTATAATAAAGTTCATACTATTACATCAATTACAAATTGAAAGATACGCCTTGATTTTGCACTGTTTTGGTATTGTTTGCCACACTTCGGAATAAGGTTGTTATGAAGTGGACCAGTCGTAAAATTACTGGTCGGAAAATTATGTTATCACGTTATATCTATTTTGTATAAGTACCAGTTTGACAACACAACAGACACAAAGCATTCGGCCATGAACTATCTATCAACACCATTCCGCTTGCATACGTTTAGTACCGAACGAAACCCCATCACGTTATTTAATTCAGAAATGACATGTACGTTAATTTGGTCCAATCAATCAGTTTATTCAATTCTGACCCTCGCAAGCGGCAGTATTTAAGGACTTTAACTTTTGTCTATTGCCTGCTCGCATGCATACCTATTTTAATTGACGGTTCTAACATCTACGTTTCATTTTCATGTAAAGGTTTTACGCGTAATATTACATATTTTATTCAGTTTTCCTAAATCGGAATATACGAACATTATAAAGGTCAAGTTTTTTCTTTAAAATATCGGTTTCTTAAGTATCTCTGCTAAATACATCTTACCTGATGCAACCAACATCTTAGTCCTCTGAGGTAGCGACGCGTGCCCAACTATTCTAAGTTAGTTTTAAAAGTATCGAACATGTATTGGTTATAGCGGGCACTTAAAAGCAATGGATTTAAGCCTGTATTGTATTTCCATAGCGTTATACAAATTATTAAGTAGCTTGGCCGTTTCGAATACGCCTGGCGACGACTCCCTTCTTACTCGTCTAATTGTAAAATCAATAAGATAACATTCATTTACATTCTATGGCGGACGTTCACTGACCTCTCGCAATTTGAAAATTTATATCCATTATTATGTGTTTCTTGTTAATTAAATCACTATACAACTGGAATTTGCATTTTATAATGGCATTCTCGGTTCATTATATTACAGGCTATCTTGTTTTCTTATTATAAACTCTGATATCTCTTGCAAACTTGCTGTAAAGGATATTTATAAATGATAAATCTAATAAAGTTATTTGAAAACATAGCTAATTTCTGAAGCTCACTATTTTTTAATTCAAATTTATATTATATAAATACATACCTACATATCGTCTGTTTTCCAATTAAAAATGAAGTAAAATGAAAATGTGTACCCAGTATTTTTTTCATTTATTTAGCTTTTGAAAAAAAACCAAACGAAATCGCTTTTGACAATAGCTTAGTTGTCTGACCTGGGATTATAGGGTATGTTTCTACTCCAGTAAATTCTAAAAGATTATTTTCAGGTATGTACCCTTAACGTTTGCCAAGTGCAATTCATTTTCTGATGATTTTACAATAATATTTCACATGTAAAGAAAGTTTAATAAGCGATACGGACTACAGTGACTTTAATTTCCCTGTATTTATTTTACTATCACTTTATTATCTCTGATTTATTGTTACTGTATTTAAAAAAACAATAATTAATTAACATGCTAGGAGTGCAAGATACCCGCCTAAGTTTGGACCTTATGATATCATGTCAATACGGGCGCTACCGCGTAGCAGCACAGTTTGCTGTCATTGTAATTTGCCTGCTCTCGGAACTTAGAGCTTGTTTTCCAATACAAATTCGTAAAATACTGCCCGGTTAAATAGATGTTACATTTACATATTTTTCACCGAAACAACATTATATTGCCTGGCCCGTTGGTCCAGTGGGTACTGAAACTGACTGCAGCGCCGGGGGTCGTGGATTCGATCCCCATCCAGAACAAATATTCGTGTCATGATCAATTGTTCTGTGTCGAAGTATAAAACATATGTATAAATAACAAGGATATATATTTATATGTATGTATATATGTTGTTTATCAGTCGTCTGGTCACCAATACACAGGCATTGTTTAAGTGCCAACTTTAGGATCAGATGCCTGTGTGTGGAATTGTTCCAAGATATTATTATTATCATTGTAGATTTTGTAGACAACACCAGTTAGTTATAACCTTGGGCCGCCTAATACATTTTATATTTTTAATTAATTTATTTTTGTTTTCAGGTTATGATCTTGTCGAGTGGTTAATAGAGCGTTTTAATCTAGAGGAACCTAGTAATCGTAAGTGCTACCTTTCTTTTCCGTATAACAATAATCGCCTCGTCTTGTTTTCCTTCTCTTCAGTAGATACTTCACAATGATATTAAGTCTTTATTTTAGTATTATTTGCTATCATAGTCCCTAATTTCACGCGTAACATATTAATATAATTATGTCAAAGGCGGTATTATAGTAAAATATGACTATCGAGTCTTTATAACCCAAAAATTAAACCAGCAACGGCCCACAAACTACAGTGTGTCCATTTTGTTTTTGTAGGCTTAAAATTCAGTATATATACTCGTATTTTCTTTTCATAAACTTAAAATTAATTGCTTGCTCGTGTTATACTTTTTCGTTTAATTCGTTTATTATCAGAGAATATTCGAAAACTTTAAATATTTGTAAGTAAACTGCTGCCACTGCACTCACTTCGTCGATCTGACCATCAGTACCCAATGCGAGCGTTTAATAATAATATTCATGCAAACATTACTATTTAAACTGTAAAATAAGTATAATTTATAAACTTTAAATGACTTTTGGTGTTCCAAAATTGTTTACTTTTTATAGATTGTAATAATATCTGTGCCTCCGACGTCATACTCCGCCTTCGACATATTGTTTTTCATATACACGTAATTAGAATTTTGTACCTAATTTATTGCATCATTAGAACCTTTTTTAAATGTTACAACATTGTCTCTCTGTTTCAGCTGAAGCATTACATTTAGCAAATCAACTCTGTCAATATGGTTACTTCTTTCCTGTCAACGATTCGAAAAATCTTGTGTTAAAGGATGACTCTTCTCTTTATAGATTTCAAGTAAGCGTCCAATCATTATATTTTTCTTGAGCACATGGTTGTTTACTTCTAGATATTTTTTAACTTCTCTTGTCCGTTTCTTATTACAAAAGTATATCAAATTGTACATATGTAGGTACCTTCTGTGAAGTATTGACTTACATCAATATTCAACTTATTTACTGGCATTATGAGCACGTTTTTGTTATGATTTTATTAATTAACAAAGCTATGTAACGTTTCGTTATAAAACATTAACCTTACAATGTACAGATATTTATTGATAAGCTTCCTTTCTCTTCAAGAGGGAAGAACTATTCTTAACCAACGTATTATTGACAATCCATATTTTCATAAATAAATGATATCAAATATTATTAATCTTAGTCCTTTTTTTCTATAAAACATGTATCCAATAGCAAAGGAAATCGATCTGCTACCTAATAAGAATCAGACGTATTCGGTTTCCCAAAGAGTTACCTGGAACGCCTTTTATTAATTCATGTCTACGTCTACAAGACTTTTTAAAAATGCAACACAATATAAGCATGTTTGAAATTTTACGACCGGCGATAGAAATAGGTTGACTTTACTTCCGTCTGGCCGATATTAGAATATGCTCGTCAAATCTTGTCATTCTTGGTCACTTTGTGGGATATGGTTTTCCCCGATTTGTTAAATAAATAATTTAGTACCACACAACCGTGCACTATAACTATAACAATGTTACACTTATCTTGTCATATACGTTACACTTTATTTATATACAAATCATAATAAACACAAGACACATTGTTTACAGTTGTGGTTAAAGTGAATTTGATAATAACTATAATTAGCTACTCGGAAATGTTCTTCAATAATATCTATCATTATTTATACGTTGTTGTTATCCCGAATGAAATAAATAAAAATGTCTAATTCTATTATTACATCATAGTTCATTTCAACAGTTTGCAGATGTTGCACAATTAAGAAAAATGAATTTATCACTCAAATATTTCTTCTGGCCTGACTGATGTGGTGACAAAATAGCTCAAATTCATCTTTATTGTAATCAGTTATTAACACTTCATATGCTATACGATATGAAACATATTCTTTTATACCCCTATATCCCAATGTATTCTGTTTGACCATTCATTGAATTTGTGCTATTATCATCTCTTGGGAGAACTCAATGCTCGAATTGCTAGTTCTCAAACAGTGCATATTTCTCGCATGCTTAGGGTGACTATCACTGTTTCTGTGTTTCCCCAGAGTCCATATTACTGGCCGTGGCAGGGGCCGCGAGTGGGCGGCAGCGGGTCGAGCGCGCCCTCGCTGGGGCCAGACAACGTGGAGTACGCTATATATCTCGTCAAACGCACGCTGAGAAATAAACAACGGCATGGACTCGAGGAATACGAGCAGGAGGCACTCGCTAACCTCAAGAAAACTCTCGCCGCCAAGTGGGACTTCATCACGATGCAAGCGGAGGAACAGGTGAGACAATGTGTACTTTCAAATTGCCTCCACTTTTGAGCATGCCTGTATGTTTTAACAAAACGGTATCAAATCTCTCTGAAACGGTTCCACAAAATAGTCAAGAACGTGAATCTCTGAAAACAGTGCAACATCACGGTTATTATGTACCCAATTTATCCGTACAGTTACAGACGTTAAGGCCAACGTAATGTTACTAACATATTAACTAATAAAATGTTGAGTGATCTAAATCGATTGCTGGCTCGGTCAGGTGCGGCTGGCGAAAGAGAGAAAGAAGGGCGACAAAATCGTGAGCGACAGCCAGGAGCGCGCCTATTGGCGCGTGGCGCGGCCGCCGCCCGGCGTGCCGAGCGCGCTCGACCACTGCCCGGTGCCGGTGCGCGCGCGCCACCCGCGCCCCAAGCGACGCACGGTGCACCAACTCGCCAGAGAGGTAAAGTAACGCACAGATAAAACCCTTTGTCTACCGCTTAACTAGAAGCCTTGCTACCCTTATTTTAGTCCAAAACAAAAATATCCGCAGTGCTTTTATTTGTTGATATCAAAAAATTTCGTAATAAAAAATCGGCATAATAGTTTCATTTTTGGAAATGTTTCAGATTGAACATTTAAAAGCAAGCTTGGATCGTACGCGAGTGAAGACTTCGATTGCCCTGGACGCCCTCGTGGCGTACTCGGAGACTTTCAGTGCGTACGATAACTTTTTTTCGCCGCCGCAGCCTTCCAACCCCTGGATCAGCGATGACACCATCTACTGGCAAATCAACAGCCCTATGTGAGTCATTCAGCTAAATATTTGTTTTCTTGTATGCAACAGTTGTAGATGTTTTTTACATTCATGATATTCACTTAAGAAACAACATTTTACAGGCTAACAAAAGTCAATACATCTTAAGTCTTATCATTGTATTGAAAGTAGCCATCCTTTGATTAAATTTTTCATATAATAAAACAACGTTAACAAGAACTGTAAATATGATATAAGAAATGTAAATAATGATACATTAATAAATGTGGTGTTATGTCTCATATATCGTTGAAAGTAGTTTTTTTTTGTTTTATCCAGTTTTATCCAATTATACGTATTTTAACAACCTTAAACATTTTGGATATGAAAACACGCATGTATCTTGTTTACACTACGATTCGGCTTAATTGGGTATATTATCAAAAAACATAAATTTGCATAGTATTTGTATAGTACAGAGTATTTGGGCTCGACAACTTTGACATTAAGAAATATATTAAATCTAAAAGCGCAAATAATTCACCTAGTGTTCTCCACTAGCATACCGAATAGCTCGCTGAATATTCAAATAAAATTACCGTTAGTTCTTTAATGTCCTCAGAGTGGACACGCCGAGTGAGAAACGGGTCCAACGTTGGGCTGTGTCAATCGAAGAGCTGGTGTCAGATCCCACAGGACTTCAAGAGTTTACAAGTTTCTTGCGAAAAGAGTATTCGCACGAGAATATCCGCTTTTGGCTTGCTGTTATGGACCTAAGGAGGAGTAGCACTAAGCAGATACCAAAAAAACTCGAGGATATTTATGAGTGAGCACATTTTAAAATATTATTAATATGTTGCTTGTTGCTTTTGATACCATGTAAACATACTTGATCGTTGGTTTTATAGCAAAAAAAGTGTGCAGATAAAAAAATCACAACAAAAGAATTTCGTTAGTCTAAAGTACAATTGAATTAGAAAAAAGGTTTATAACCAACCCAAAACAAAGAAACTAATTTCGATAATTGTTAGGGAGTTCCTGAAGCCGGGCGCTCCGTGCGAAATTAACATCGACGGCGCGACAGCAGAGCGCGTGGCGGAGGGCATGAGGAGCGGCTCCCGCTACGCACTGGACCACGCCGCCGACCACGTGTACGGGCTGCTGCTCAAGAAGGACTGCTACCCGCGCTTTATCCGCTCCGACCACTTCCAGCGGCTACTCGCCGAAGGCCGGAGCGTCTCGCAGAAGAAGGCCAAGTAACTATTGTTTCTTCACTCGTCATCTCCTATCTTGTCAGAATAAAGTACTGCAAAGGAATTGTGATAAAGCAAAACGACATTAGATATCTTGAAATTCGTTCCTGATGTTCACATAAGAGATTAAGGCTTAAAATATCTGTCCAACCCGTAAATCTTGATATTGATATGTACGTCGTCGTTGGGCTCGTTGCACCGCATATGCGGCCTGATTCTCTGATTCCTGAATCTCGCAGACCGTGTTCACAATTCTGATGTAAGAAAGATGCTTTGTGTAAAAGAAATCATTAGTGTAAAGATGAGAACGATGCTCCGATGGTTCTGGCATCTAGAGAGAATGGATGATGAAAGAATGACGAAGAGGATATACAACGCGAGTGTTGATGGACGTAGGTATCATGGGAGGCTAAGGCTCTCCTAACTCGACCAAATAGGTCGAGCACTAGTTGATGGGGGAGTCAAGAGCCTCCGAAATCGGCATGTATGCTTGAAGAGACTGATGAATGTAGACGAAGCACGTCAGGTTTGCAAGGACAGAGATTTTTTGGACTCGGTACTCTCTGCCTACCCCGCTAGGGACCTGGCGTGACGATATGTAAGTGCCAACGTGCGCAGGTTCTTCAATTTCGGCGGGCAGGTGAAGAAGAAACCGGGCTCGAGCGGCGCAGCGCTGGCGCGACGGCGCGGCTCCGACCGCTCGCTGTCCGGCTCCGCGCACGAGCTGGCGCTGTGCGCCGTGCAGCAGGCGCGCGCGCCCGAGCCGCCACCGCACTCGCACTCGCAGTCCAATCTCGCCGACATACCCTTCCGGTAACACCTCACTCACTACGGAATTCTACGAATTTTCTTAGAAATACCCATACAGCAAATTAATTGTATCTAAACTTACCATAATAATATTTTGAATGAAAAATTATTAACTCAATAAAGGCCACTGATTTACCGTAAATTTGCACAGAATAAAATAACATGGTGCTTACAGTTCACATCCCATCTTCGCTGAAATACCTTCGAAAAGATCTTCCAGAACTTATCTGGAGTTAGCGCTACTGAGTGATTTGTGCTTTGAATAACGTTGATTAACATCGACATATGATCTAATCGTAGGGACCCCCTTGAAGACGACACGGCTGATATACTCCCGTGGGAGTGCTCATCTCGAGAGAGCGGTTACGGGACGCGGAAGCGACAGGACTCGGCTGCGGACTCGGGCAGCTCGTCGTCAGACGTGAGCGCGGCAATAGTCGGCGCAGAAAGGCGTCGCCTACCGCAGCAGAGTACGCTAGACGGAGGGCTGCGAGGCGCACCGCCCCCGCTGCGGCGGCTGTCGGCCGTCGAGCCGCGCCATCTCGCCCCGCTGGCTTCGCCGCCACGGTCGCCGCGCGTCCTCCCAGCCCCGCCCGCGCCCGCCGCACTGCCCGCCGTGCCAGCGCCGCCGCATCCCACGCCAACCATTAGCGTCAGCTCCGCTCCCGATGACGACTCCGCCGACGACCCTGACGACCGCCGTTCCGACGAGCCCTCGTCAGTGTTCGCGTCCGCAGACGGCACGCCCACCGAGGGGCCGCTGACGCCGCTTCGCCCCGAAGAGTCGCCGTCCGACACGCCATCGGTAGAATTGCAAGTGACAGTGGAGTCCGAGGCGCAACGGTCGGCCGTCATTTCCGTAGACTCGACCGAAACAAGAGCGAGAACAAAATCCGACGACCCTGACGACCGCCGTTCCGACGAGCCCTCGTCAGTGTTCGCGTCCGCAGACGGCACGCCCACCGAGGGG
>DVPR01000497.1:0-13679 GCA_018239345.1 Oxynetra stangelandi
CTCATTTTTTCAGATACTCGTAATTTCAGTCATCGTAAGCAGCTCGGGAGCTACTCCAGCGATCGAGAGCAATCCGAAGGCGCAAGTGTTACGATATGAAATGGATACAGCAAATATGCCAAACTCATATAAATTTCAGTAAGTATTTTACACGCACATATTATTTATTCATACCTCACATATTAATGAAATATATTTAATTAACTTTTGTCAGAAATTTGCCAAATAAGCGTTAAGCATATTTTTGATCGTTCATGCGTCATATAGTCATTTCGTACTAAATTAAAAATATTATAGAAAGTAGGTAGGTACAAATAACATTGTAAGATGTTTAATAAAACAAAAAAATTACGTTATAAGACAAGCACAAAATGAAATGAATAGTTTTGTTAACGAATAAAAAAGTATTATCAAGTTATAATCATAATCAAGTAATATCATCAACAAATACGCGGATCCAAACGCAAAAACGTAATAATATGAATAACATTTTTCAGCAGTTTAGTCAAACACAAAAGTGTCTCAAATTATTTAAGAACTTTATAGGTAACTTTAAATGTTTATTTAAGGAAATGTTTTCTACCCAAATACATACATAATTATGTCATCCATGTATTCATGCATGTTAGTATATCAGGCACTTTTATTTTACTTTTTATCAAGAACCATGATAGCGATTTGATTTTGGCTTCGGCCTTACAAACGTCTGGGAGTTTTAATATTAAATAACTCTAAATGTAGCATTGAAGGCAAATAAACGCGTATTCATAACGTTATCTAAGGTATGTGAAACTTCTAATCCATGTTCGACGAGCACGGTAGACTACACCCCCGGTAACCGTTCTAATTCTGATAGGAGACCCTACTGGTAAATGGATAAAGTTCATTCTTTATGATTCACCTGTTAAATAAGTGACAACAAAATACAAAGAAAATAATAAGAAAATAAATAGAAAAATACTTTGCTACTCCTTTATTACGAAGTACTAAATGTACAAGTAGGTGTGATTGTTTTTTTATATATTTCAATAAATAATAATTATTATTTAATTAATCTGTAGATAAGATGAGAAAAAAAGATAATCCATTATTTTTCTTCAAAAGAGTATTTGTTCTCAAATGCGGGAGCTGCATCGTATCGTTGTCGGTACAGATAGATTAATTCTACCTTAAACATTTAACCCACTATTAGTGAGATGAACGTAAAAAAGTTCAAAAGAACTAATTCCAAACTCGTTTAATGTCGGCGGTAGTTAATACCTGATACTCGTATAGTTATAACTGAGAAATAATAACAGAGTTCGCACTAGTTAATGGTCAAAGAATATGATAGACAGACGAACAATAGCATAGTGGTCGCTTAATATTACGTTTGGACAGGTAGAGTTAGTCCAATTTCGAACAAAATTTTAAATGTGGCTTTAAACAGTTCACACGTATTATTACAATGATCACTTAAATGTAAAAAAAAATTGAAGAATTTATTTCTGTATTAGCACACCGGAAAAATAAATATCAATTGAAAATGTCATAAAAATATTTGTATGGTATGTGGTATGATATCTACTACTAGAGGTGTTAACATAACTGAATATATTATATCAGGGGACCGTTCTCCCGATTACCGATTCCTGAGGCCATAATAAAACTAGGATACCAGACTAAATGCATTTCAAATGACGTAATAAAAAACGAGGTGCTTAGTATTCGTAGCAAATTTTTAAGTCCTTTGAAGAATTCGAACAACCAAAAAAAAACGCTTGACACCTGATCACCTTATTAAAATACCACATCCTGAATTCCTATCATAACCATAGCTATAGATATCGTTTTGAGGAATGTTTTTTTTGGTTTTATTATTTTTTTGTTGATATATCGGCAGTACATTAACCTGTCCTCCCACGGCTTCGTAATACCAAAGTGTAGGTGTGTTTATGAAGATTAAACATAGGTACGTGTATGCGATAACATCCTATCCCCACACGCTAGCGTTCGGCGACATTGAATATGTCTCTTATATTAAAAAAAAACATGCATATTGGCAACACTGTCTGTGTCATGTTGTAGTTTGTAGTGGAATCCTCATCTATTGTGCGATCGAACTGACTTCATAAACAAAGATTGGAGGACTTTTCATCATGCGATTGTAGCGCACAGCCGTCGAAAACAAACATCAATTCTCATACTATCATTATTAACCAATTCTTCTATACGTGAACAGAGCATGGGCCATCTATCAGCGACTGAGGCACAGGCAAAGTGCAGTTCGGAAAAAACTCAATTCTGTACAGAATGTTCTGTAGAATGCAGGTTTCTTAGAAATGTTTCTTCTGTTAACGTTATATTTAACTTTGAAATTAAACATAACGTTACGTTAGATTACACCTTGAAACTAAACATAACTTTATAAAGTCATGCGTGAACTCCGGGATACGTTGGAGGATTGAAATCTAAAACTAGCCCATGAAGCAAGCTATTATGCGCTATATACGGTATACATCCGCTATTTATAACATACATATGTAACGTGCAAAAAAGACAATACGATAAAAAGTGCAGGGCACTAAAACGGACGCTTCACACAACAAACAAATGACAAACTTAAACAAAAGAAAGCAAAACCATGAGTCACCTAGTGTTAGATCGCTGACCGAAGAATGTATTGACAGAGCATACGGGGAATGGCAAATTTATGTTAATTCACCCGCGCTGTCCTTACGCAAACAATCGGTTACAGCCCGATTATCCGAATACGTGATGTTGGCGTTGTCCCAGCGAAAGTAAACAAGATTTACTGCACTGACACGCACCTCCGCATTGGTTCTGTGTTTACTATGTTCTTTCCCAAATAGGACACATCTTTTATTAATAATATAGCATAATACTGACCACTAGATAATATTATTCTAGTAGCCAGCCAGTGTTATGCGATATTATCGTACAAATATTTGTTTATTTATATATAGGAATAAAGTCCTCGATTTATGCAAATGTTAATCGAGTTGTATTTTGAAACAATTTATAAACATATAAGATTTCCAAATGCAAATATATTAATGGTTAATATATTATTGCAATAAAATGAATACAACAGTGTTGGAGTAGTCGTTTCAGAATCCTTTACCTCAATTTTAACGTTCAAATCCTGGCACGCAAGTCCGACTTTTACTTAAGTTTTAATCTTCTCATTCAGAATCAGAAACGGTTGATGTTTGTAAGTACGATTAATGTATTGCGATACATTAAGATTTATATAATAAATAAAGATCGAAATTAAAGAATAATAATCACTAATGAACATAATAGAAAAAAGAAGTTTCCAGAATGTGAAGAAAAAATCTTGGGCCATCATCACAAAAGGCCATCTGATCCCAAAGTAGCATTTAAACAGTAACTGTATTATGGTAACCAGGCGGCTGATAAGCTACATACATACTTAAAAATATATACTTACATAGATATTTTATTTACACCTTGACACGGAACAAATACTTATGCTAATCACACTAATATCTGTCCTAGGTGGGAATCGAACGCACGACCACTAACCACTGCGCCAATGGGACACTCAAAATGACAATACCAATAGTAATTGTTAAAGTTAACTTGAACGCAAAATATAAGAGGTTTCTCTCAAACTCACTACTGTATGATTACCTACTTATGACATTTTTTTTTATTATTATACAAACATACCAAGTCCCCAACTGGGTAAGTAGAACGCATCGAGTGCCAAACATCTCCGTCCTTACAAACCCGACATGCTTTGTCTGCATCCATCACTCTTCTCATGCATAGACTTCAAACTTAATCACTTATTACATCGATTACTTTAATTTTAACGCTCCGTGTCAACTTTAAAATACCAAATACCAATCCGCCTTACATGGCTCAATGAAACCACACGACAATGACGTTATAAAAAAGTGGAACGAACACCGCATCGTGTGCGAAACAAAAACTTCGCTCCGAATAATGTGTTACGCCTCGTCCAAGTTGAACGTCCGTTTGCGGTTCGTGTAGCCTTATAGCAAAACCGTTACATGTTTTGATGCATGTCCTTATTCATATTTTATTTTACTCATACGCATACGAATAAAGTAAAAACGGAATAAAAGTATGCCCGGCTTTATGGTCGAATGTCGAGTGTACAAATAATATGAACGAATATAAAGCTTTATCCCTTATTTATGAGGTTTTTTTTTATATGGGCAACATGTTAAATGTTATGTTTAAATTTATTGACGTTATTAAATTACGTTAAGCGTCATTTTAATAAATATTATTGACTCATTTTATAAATACAACGATTTCTTGCTGTTAAATCAGATAAGCTATGCTATTTTTTTATTATTATTACGCTTGCTGAGAACATGTATGGAGGTATACCAGGCCAAGCAATTGAATTCTAAAACTTTTAAAATATTCTTCTGAATATACAATTAAATATACAATTAAACATAAATTATAATCCTCTTAACATTCGTTATGAAGCGAAGTCGTAATATTTAGTTCGTGATCATTAATAATAGCTTTGATTCGTATTGCTCGTAAAAACGACTTGGCGATATTTAATAAGGTATGACTGAGCGCGTCAAGACAAACATATCAACACGTACACAGGATGATAACACACACGCTTCCGTCACGAATGCTTCGTATACTCTCGTGCAATTAGACGAAAAAAAACAACACTTTTTGCTAGCTATTATGTCCTTTATCAATGACTTCATTATTGGCATCCGAGATTATCTTTAAACATGACATAATACGTAAGATTTCCTTTTATATTTAATAACTGGCTGTTACTCGCGACTTTGTTCATGAGTAAATAAATAATATTTCTAAATATTTTTGTACTCTTGTCTGTCTCTTATTTTACTCGGTACGATTTATTTGAAAAAGGTAAAACGTTTAAAAGTTTTATCAATTTCGGCTCAGCAGACAATCCGTGGTAATATAACTAGCAGACAGACAAAGTTACTTAAATTTTTTTTGTAATATTAATACGAGTAAACAATTTATGTACAAAGCATACATGTACATATCAGAGGGACGCTATGAGTAAAAAATATCTTCTTGGCTCTTTTCAAAGCTAAATCAATTTTAATGCTTCCTTTTTATTTTTGTGATAATATAATATTATTTGTACCTTTATAACTCATTATTATATACAGAAATGGCAGTGATATGAATTATTAAGGTATAAATGTCTTATATAGAATTTTAAGTGGACTTACCATTTTATTTTAAAGACATTTTATACTCGTAAAACTATATTAACTTTTCCAAATTAATATTTACTTCTTTAAGACATGCCGAAAACATTTTGTTTCATATTTAAATCGAAATGCAAATCCGTTTAATTTTTATTTTGAATTCTTACAATTGCCGAATAATACCTATCGCACTTGCCAGATACCATTGCGTGCAGATTAATTAAATTTTTTCAAGAATATAAAGTTCATTGGTCTACATATTGTAAGCCGTCTGAAGAAAGCAAGTTGATATTGATTAATAGGCCTTATTTCTTGTTTACGTAATAGCGATATACAACAAAAAAATTATATTGAGCAAGTCAAAGACAGTTGTGTCGAACATTTTGGTAACTGTTTTACTTAATATGCATAAAACCTCTCAATTCAATACAATTTAGAAACTGCAAAAAACCATATGCGACATTAAGGATATTAAATATTAAATAAATCAAAGAGCGAAAGGATAACGTCCGATAACAGCATTACACGAATAAAATATGTTATGAAATTTGAATTTGGACCAAAATGGTCCGATAAAGGTAAACGTATGCCTTCCAATATGTTCAAGTGAGATGCTAGATTAAGTGCAATCTCCGTCAAGTTAAATGGTTATCAGTAAATAAAAAGTTGTTCCATTCGTACTTCAATATTTCAATACAATTAACGAGTGATTTCAAGTGGCAGGTTTTTGGTTTCAAATAAATCGGACATGACCAGGATACATTTGTACTTATCGAATCGCACTTTCTATTTTCGTTAAATATAAGCTGTGAAGGTTTTTCTATGATGAAAAATGATTTCAAAACTTGTTGAAGACTTTGTAGACTCTTTAATAAACCTATATATAAACTTATTTTTTCTACCGTATCGCAGCACATTGCACAGTTTATATATATTTTACACGTACAAACATAAATTATATAACATTTTGCTTCACGTGACAATGAATTTTGATTGCTCAGTTTGTGCAATTCTTCAGACATTTCCGACGGGCTACATCCATAAATAAGGCTTTATCTCTTAGGAGACATTCGCGTGTGAAAATAAGGGTCTTGATATACATATACTGTCGTTCGGTGCAATTTAAAATCTTAAAAGAAACCGATACCCAGCAACAGAAAATCCAATATTTATTTTATCTCGTGATTTTATGTAAATGCGATACGACGCTCTCCTTAATTTAATTCAGACACGATATCCGCGTTTCGCTTCAGATAAATTTGGGCTAACCGACGACGGGTAAAAGGTAAAAATAATAAAGGAGAGACATTAGTGAGAAACCCAAATGGCCCTCCCAAACATTTTTGTAAGGACACCCCTTAACATTTTGGTAACCCAATAGCTAATGTATCGAATATTCTGAATAAAATTATTTACCCGTGTTCTTATGGATTTTCAAGATCTGCTCATCTTTTTATCTCAAAGTAATAACACAGATTTTATTATAATACTCCAGCAATCACTGGTATCGCTTTGAAAAACAGAGCATGTATCCTCTGTATTAGTGTTCCAACTCTTTATTTATTTATTTGCACCAACAATATCACACATCGATCCCAATAACATAGTACGATGGTAAAAATCAACCCGTTGATATGATAAATATTTTTTAAATACTAACGTTCCTTTCCATTTGTGTATAATAAATACATCAATAAAAATGCAAAACTTCTTAAGGAAACTGTTGTAATATTTCAAACTGATGTCGCTCAATCGTGATCGACCGATCACCAATAAATCTTCTATTTTTCGATTTAATGTATTTCCCGATATAGCATCTATAATTATTTATGCGTGTAATGCTTACAACTTATATCAAATTAGAAAAACCAATGTTGTAATTGAAGGAATTGATTTTGTTAACATAAAGCCACTTCTGTTCCAACTCCACTTTTTAATATATAAAACGTTATCGAAAATTGTTATACCCTTTATATTGCGTATCACATAATAAAGGGAATTAGATAAGGAATTAGATTACAAAGTTACTGCACCACAGATATATACAAAAGTATATGTAAATTGCCGCTTAGAAAGATAAATAAAATAAACAACGACATGATGATTTACTGAAACAAAACACTATTAACCAATAAAATAAACTCATATTAATTATATAGATGGCTGTATGAATATAAATGCTATTGTTTTTGTTCTACAGTAGACGTAATAGTTCACAAAAAAACTTATACACAGCGCTGATAACATTAATTTTAAATCAAATTATTGTTTTTGGTCTACCACTTCACATAAACAACAACGTTTCTGGTGTCATCGGCTATCAATTGAAGAGCTAGTCAGTCACCTGTGCACGACAGGCATAGAAGGATTTTATTTATACTTTTGTATGATTAACAAATACACGTTCAGCAAAGGCAATGACAGAGAGTTAGTGAGGTGGCAGTGTCTACGATCTAATTAATCTATGTTGTAGCTGTCACCTGCGTATTCGTGTTTTATTTTTCGACTATATTTTTTATTTTCGAATAAATTCAAATTTTCTAGTTCTTATATATCGACAACAACACGAACGTTTTCGCTAGCGCAATTCGCGGCGAAACATAAATAAATCATTGGTTATTTTAATTTAATCGAACACTCAATATGCATCGATGTTATAATGACGATTGATCGATAACTCAATTGTAATCGTTTTGTACTTTGAATAAATGAAAAACCTAACAATTAAACACGTTGCGAATCAGGATAATTAATAAATATTTCTTATTGCGAAACCCTTGGACATAATTATGTTTTAGTGACAACTACATGTTTGAAATTGCACTGTAATTGTGTGATTTTTGGTGTCAAGTAGCAATTTCTTGCGACAAGGCAATAGCTAAATGATTGCGCAACGATTACCACTTAGCACAGCAATAAGCTCGTCTCCGAGTACCCAATATGAATAATATTATAGGCGATTGCATGAAGGTCAATCATTATCTATTGTTATATATAATAATATGTAAGATTTAAATAAGTAACTTTGATGCGAGAGTTATAATTATATGTCAATCATTAAAGTAAAGCAACACATGATCTATTATGCAATAAATGATTAATGAAATAAAACGAAAATGTATGGGAGTTTCAGACAATATATAAAAAACTGTCAATTGTAGGAAATATCCTTAATTTTGACACACACTACTAGCTGTTTCACATTGCTCAGTCATACCAAAGTCACGTTGAAAAAAATATCTATTACCATTAGACGTACAAATATATCTAAAATAACAATACAAAACTGACTACATTTGCAAAGACTAACCTAACTCATCATCTTGAATACATCTGATATTTGTTCTTCTTCTTAAAGGACTCTCAAATTTATAAAGGTTGGCAATCAGCTCTGCATATCTCCACCTGTCCTTGGTAGGGTGAAAGAGTTCGGCTCCATTCTCAATGTCCGTCCAAGCCCGTATGAGTATATTTCTCAAGCAAGATTTTTTTCTACGACCAGGTCTTCCCAGGAACTTTTCCCATCATTATGAGTTGCAAAAGCTCGTATCTGTTATGTCTAAGCACATAACACAGATATACAACTTTACGCTGCTTCATGGTCTGCAAAATCATCTTTGTTACCAGCTCAGTATCTCCGAAGCAATACCAACGGATAAACTATTCCAAATGAAAAAAAAGACGATTATTTCATATTGTCCAACGAAATTATCTATCATAATATCTACTCTAGTATATTACTACTATCTTCCAACAAAGATAAAGGCAACTGTACTTCTGTTATATAAGGAAAGTTTATATACAAAACCAAATGGGTTATAATATATATAAGGACAGAGATGTTTGGCACTCCGTGCTCTCTGCCTACCTCGCTAGGGACCTGGCGTGACGGTTGTGTGTGTTTTTTATGCATATATAATAATGTGATATATTTCTATTATTCTAGCTACGACGCCAGCGACGGTTCTTCGCGCACAGAACAAGGCGGCATCGTCGACGCCGGCACGGGCGACGCGGCGCTCGACGTGCTGGGCGCCGTCCGCTGGTACGACGACCGCGGGGACCTCTACGAGATGACCTACAAGGCCGGCAAGAGAGGCTATCGAACTATCATCAAGAAAATCTCATAGAGCTACACTTTATACTTATTGTTACTTATTTATTTGGTTCTCATATTTATTTATAATTTTTTTATTATTTAATTAAATTATTATGACACGATATGATTTCTTGACTATGGCTTGGCCTGCATCAGTCCGCTAGTGGATATAGGGCACTTAGATGATCGTATTTAAAGAAAATCAAGGATATTTAATATAAAGAACATTTGCATATTGTATACAATCGATCTCTGGCGTTAGAGGATTAAGTGATATGCAGGAAAAAAAGCATACCAAGTAAGACTATGATACGCGAGAGTATTGCCAAGTTATGAAAATATTTTTCATAGTATACATACCTGAATATAAACATATTGTTATTAATTAACTGTTACAATTGAAATTGTTCAAATAACAATAATAACCCTTTCAGATTACAATAAAATCTCTATCAGCTCAATAATAAGCATTAACATAGAACAAAAGAAAAAAGGACCTACCCACATAAATAAATTTAAATAAATAAATAAATAACCGTCACGCCAGGTCCCTAGCGGGGTAGGCGAGAGCACCGTATGCCAAACATCTCTGTCCTTACAAACCTGACGTGCTTCGTCGACATTCATCCGTCTCTTCATGCATACACGCCGGTTTCGGATGCTCTTGACTCCCCCATTGGCCAATGTCTGACCTATTTGGTCGAGATAGCTGAATCTCGGCCTCTCTCGGCCCCTACGTCCATCAACACTCGCATTGTATATCTGTTGTATTTGTAATACATTTTATATCAAATATTCAATTTATTAGCCATCTGCTTACTAGAGCATAGGTTCTGCCTAGTACGGTTATCAGAAAGCCGTGTGTAATGTCCAAAAAAAATATTTAAAATTATTATTTTGTAATATTTAAAAATTAACGGAGAAGATACCATAGCACAATATTATACAATAGTATAACGTAACATACTCTTGTATATAATAAAATGTATACATTGTTTCAATTTATTAGCACTGTTCGGTACAGTTTCGACTGAAGCAATTTGGAAGCTTGGAACCGAATTGCGACACTTTATCGGAGTTATCACCTCCATTACATGAAGCTCTCTAGGTTCGATATATTTGGTCATCGCTGTAACTTCAGCAAACAGACAGTGTATTTAAGATGAATTTTCTTTATCTACAATCAGTTACAACTCAATAGCTAAAGGGAAACAACATGACATCAACCATGATTGCTTGGGTAAGTGTTATTTTAAGTTTTACTTATTTCAGTGAGAAATGCAAAACTCCGAAATTTTTCATTAACAGTCCATGCTTATGTAGCGTCGCTAATAATTTTAGGTACTATTTTAAAGCGAGCTGTTTAATTCGTGAAATCTTAACGTGAAATCTGTATCCAATATTGAATGTACTATATATATTTAGTATTCTATAATTACAAGACAATTTGATTTATTAGACATTTACAATTGATTGTAAGATAATTTTATTAATAAAAGGCAATTATTCAAGGTATTGTGAATGATAAAAGACTAGCGGCTTAGATTTCAGCTTTCCATTCAGAGGCTTTCGGTTTAATATAACTAGTTTTTCAGGAATCTTTTAATATACCAATTTAAGTCCATATTTAAATTCAAATATTGCTGTAAATCGTAATATTTAAAGGAGCTGCATTTCCGAGAATGCATAACGTTCTCTAAAACAAGCGAAGGTTGCCAACCTGCACTCCGCCAGCGTGGTAGGTGGCGGCCTTAACCCTCCTCATTCCGAGAAGCGCAACCAACGGGGGAACGTTACGGGCTGATAATAACAGTGATACGAGTACGAAAACCAGTTTAGAACCAATTATAAAACATGCTAAATTTCAAAGTGAAGAACTGTTTAATAATTCCTGATCTTTTGTTTTCTTCTAACTTATACGATTGCGTATAGCTATCGTTCTCAAAATTTGAATCGTGCTATATTTAATAATAATATTTGGCTAATGATATTATGTGTTGTTTTGATATTTACAGAAAGTATTCGTTATTTCCGCGTGCGTAGTAGCGCTATTGGCGCAAGAAGCACAGAAACCAGCAGAGATCTTAACGGAAAACTCTTTCATCAACCCAGATGGATATAATTTCGAGTAAGTTAATACAGATGAACTCTCAATTAAATTTATAAAATACAAAAGCGTATAGGATATAAAATATTTTTGTTGGACAGCAAGGTCAGGTTCAATGCACGTGTATTTACTCATGTGTACATTAGGTATACTGCTTCCCAGAAGATGTCATAAAGGCCCTTCACCAGAAAAAACTAAACATGGTAGTCTTCTATTTCGATACTTTTTATATGACGACAGTAGCAAACGGGCATGCAGCAGTCACAAGTGGCCACTGCATCACGGCAGAAATATCTCTAGCGATTGTACTTCCCCAAAGCGAACCCTAACCATACCATAGCACAATATTATACAGGTTCAACCACCTACCATCATTAAAGTCCTTCAGAAATTTCCGACAAAATGACTTGTATTACAAGCTTTACCTAATGGAAGTAAAGAATAGACTCCAGCACATTATATGTGAGTATTATAGACTTTTTGTGAACTTTCCAGATTCAAGACCAGCGACGGCGTGTCACGCAAGGAAGAAGCCCAACTCGTTACAGTTGGCGAGCGTAAGGGCATCGCCATTAAGGGCTCTTACTCTTACGTCGCACCCAACGGTCAGCAGTACATAGTTGACTTCACCGCTGACGACAAAGGCTACAGGCCCGAGATACGCGTCGCTCCACAATCTAGTCAATAAACAGTAACATGAAATAAGAATAATGAATACATGTTTGTTTTTTTACAATAAAAAAATTTCATTTATGCAGATGCATCGGATCCCAGCACACATACGCACACACACGCACTAACACTCCATATAAACACACAGAGATACAAATGAATGCATGCAAACAAACTTATACATACTCGCATTTATCCACATATGATCTCCTGCATGGGTTACGGACAGACATTTATGCGCCTAGAAATTCAATGTTCTCTGACATACTCGTACTATAAGCTCTTCGTATAAGCTGGCAATTCGTTGCCGTCAGATCATCCAATCCCATTTCGTGCTATTTAATGACTATGAAGATTCTTGTAAATTTACATAGTTTATTACTACGTGCTTCGTACCACCTGTCTACTTGGACTTGCAGTTTTTTATGAGTAGTAGACACACACACAAATAAATCGGAGACTACACTTAGTAGTTTTAAGATTCGCCTGTACCCAATCACGGGACAGATACAGTGAGACAACACCTTATACTTACACCACATCGAATGGCCTCAGCTTTCCTAAAAGCGAAGGCCCCATGCCTAAAAACATATCCGGTACCATCTCCACGCTCAAAATACCCGAGTAAAGTCATTATGTATGTCAACAAATATGTATGTTTACCACTTTTCTTAACCACCAATGCCCACCAGGCGCCAGCTGTTCCTCAAGCAGCAATGTCCCAACAGACCACACTCCGCTTTCCTTATCCTCTGAACCAGTGTCCGGCACTGACTGACCATCTACAGGTCTTCGGGAATTTGGTTACCTTCGGCGAATTAAACGTGGTCACATTCACGATGTAGTCAATGTACTAGCGCAACGTACTCCGTTTGTAAGGTTTATTTATAAAATATTTGCTCGTACACAATTAACAGTGAAAATTAATAATAGGATTGTCCTATGAAAGTTTATATCAAAGACATAAAGCACTCAGAACTTACATAATTTTCGGTCATAATAATATTGATAAATACGTAATATCTTCTTTGTCTACGACATCAGCAAAATTTATTAGCCTATAATGCAAACATAATCCGGATATTATACAAGTAAAAAGACATTGATTTGTATTTACGTAGCAAATAGTCAAACATTTAATATGAGAAAACAAATAGAATTGCTAGATCCGTAAAACAAGAGAAAAAATGTGCCACAAATGTAACTTATCGCTGTGAGAAATCACTAAGTAGGCGTGCATGGTTGTTAAATTCTGTCTCTTAAGCTCCATAAGCGCAATTGTCTTCTCTGGAAAGTTTCACTTCGGTTATAATATATTTATGTGTGTTATTTATTTACGAGTATATGCTTCGATGGTTCGGGCATCTAGAGAGAATGGATGATGCAAGAATGACAAAGAGGATATACAACGCGAGTGTTGATGGACGTAGGTGTCGAGGAAGGCCAAGGCTCTCCTATCTCGACAAAATTGGTCGGGCACTAGAGGATGTGGGGTCAAGAGCCTCCGTATGAAGAGACTGATGAATGTAGACGAAGCACGTCAGGTTTGCAAGGACAGAGATGTTTGGCACTCCGTGCTCTC